>KE582713.1:7815-19284 GCA_000443045.1 Phytophthora x cambivora | reverse complement strand
AGTTGAGAAATTTGACTTAGTGTCGACTACACTCAAGTGGATATCAAGCATTGACTTCTCGATGAAGTTAACCCCGGCATTTCGCGTTTCAAGAGATCGGCACTTTGAGGGGAAGATTAGATCGCTGGCCATATTCTCTAACCAGGTACGCCTCTCTTCTGTTGAAACATTGGCTGTCGTCATGTTGCTAATTTGTATTTGTGGTAGTTTGAGTACCTAGACCTTGCTGCCAGGGGATCGCTCAGCGACATAACCATCAGCGCTGTGGCTAGGAAGCTCTTCGCAAGTCAACGGGGCATTATCTGCATCGATCCGACTAGCCTAGCAGTATCTATCAATGGCACCATCACGGTTGACACGAACCTGCTGGCAAACCGTCTGGTTGACATGACGGACAAAAAGGTATTTATTCCGATCAACTGCGGCGGGGTGCACTGGTGTAGCGTCATGATCGACATTGCCAATTCCGATGTTCGTATCTACGACCCTATGGTCAGCAACTTCGTCGCCGACGTCCGTGATGTGGCGAACGCGATAGTCGATCTACTTCCACCCCCACCGAAGGCCAGGAGGAGGTATCATGTGCGCGTGTTTGAATCTCCCGAGCTTAGCATCCAGATGGACAGCTATAATTGCGGGGTCTTCATTCTCGTCGCTTTCGAGATGTTTGCCGGTTCTGGCTCTCCTGGTCAAATTCGCCGTGATGTTTTACAGTACATTCGCTACCGCTACTTGCTCATGTGCTTCTAATAAATTCACCTTTCTCACTCATGGACATTTACTATGATATCGATAGCTACAGAAAGATGTCGTTGCATATAGACATCAAGACTGGGATCATCAGGGCTGGAAGATACCCGTGCTCATTGAGCACTGCTCATGCGGGTACCGGTACTGTACTTGTACATGCACCGTATGCCGCGGGGATGATTTGCGTCGTCGACGACTCGTTGATGCAGTCGTATTGTCTATGTATGCATCGTCAAGGTTGCTGTGGGCTTTTTGTAGTGGTTGCTCGTGTACAAATCGCAGGTTGCTCTCGACCTTTACTCACAAATCGTCTGGTATGCATGGTAATGCCAGGGCAGGCCACACCGCCTTGAATGCACGCAGAAATGATATGGCAGCAGAGTCCATGCTTGCGACTGTAAGGGCATGAACATCCTTTGCTTCGCGTGTCCCAGACCCAGCCACCAGAAGGCATGCCCTCTGCTTGCATGCATCTCGCATTGACGGAGCGAACATTGTGCGCCACGAGCTTCTTCTCCGCGGCGCTGAGGCCTAGCGGTGTCTGCTTGACTAGATACAAATCCGCTGCAACGGAGCCTATTACTGGTAACTAAACACTGTCGGCTATGCATTAGACGGTACAGTCGCATCAGCCTCTCTGCTGCGGTGGGTACCGAGCAAAATTCTGCGTCGCGATTCAGAAACGAAAGCCGCGCCCCGTTGAGGTTGCGAATCAGCTCACTGGGTGTAGCAGGGCCACCGGGACACTGGATCTTCACGATCTTGTGGTACTACTCGAGCTGGTTATTTGTTGCCGCATACCCGCTCGGCGTGTGAAAAGCTTGCCAGCGACTGAATCTAAAAATTGTAAGCCACATTTTTGTTATATGGTCGGTCAGCTTGCGAACTGGGGAGCCAGGTGCATAACTTCGCCAATTTGCGATCACTCGTGCTTTCAAACCAGAGAAATCTTCCGCACACGCGTAGTGTAGATCATACAAATCTGCAAATACAGCTGCCGTGTCAGCATCAGACACTTTGTAGTCGCGAGAGTACTTCCACACATTTTTTGTGACGTAGAACCAGCACATTAACACGACCGTGTGCGGCAAATCTGAGATGCACGCATTGAACGGTGCCTTGTCGGCATCCATCAAAACAAACTAAGGACCCCACAGACATCCAATTGGTGTACCGGATGTACCATCCGACATCGATGGCTCTATTTTGAGACGTGCAAAAGTACACAATCGGAAAAAATGTCCACTGCGGTCGGAATATCCAAACGCAAAAACCACAAAGCCATTGACGACCATGCTGTGCGTACTGTCCACATGCAACCTTGCAGTGCACTCCGATCGACTCTGCACAGCAACATAGTCTCGGAAGAGTTGTAGACAGGTACCATGTCATCTCCACAGGGGAAGCCGCTGTCGGCGATGATACCGAACCGCGGGTCCGGGTTGCATTCGGGGTCCTTCAAGATCTCACGAAACTGCAAACTCGTGTCCGCGTCATTCCAGCTTCCGGGGCAGTTGTGCTTGCTCCAGACGATGAGGCCGTCCGCGGAGAAGCACAACGTGCCCGTAACGTACACGGCGTGAAGCCAGCCGTTGTAATGGGCGTTCTGTATGTCACCTCGCGGTGGCTCCTGAACCTGCAACAGAGATAGTTAGTTTAGAATGTCAATAGTAGCAACAAATAAAATGCACCGCATACCCGAAAGTTCTTGCCGTCAATAAACCCCCACGTAAATGGGAGAAGGGGCTCACGTGCTGCTGTCAGTCTGGCTAAGGCCTTCTGCCTATTCAGCGTAGGCCACACTATCCGTGCAGGTCCGTAGCCCTTCAGGGCATCCGCCAAGGTATCCTCCGCTGTGTTTAGGATGCGACTCAGCGTTGACTGCGGGACGCCGAACATCGAACCGAGCGATGAATAATCCATTGCGTCGACGTAGAACGCTAGCAGAACGCCCAGCACCTGGTGGTGGTGCTGGAGCTTCCGGGGGCGCCCCCCTTTCGGCCTGTAGGCTGGAATTGCGTAGAACTGAGCAAAGCGACGAAGCCGTCCGACGAAAGACCGACTAAGAAGGACATTATACAGATAATAGACAAGCGTTAGAACCAGAGCTTGTTCAAAACAGGGTATGGAGCCTCTATACCGGCAAAGACTAGTTGTAGCCAGGAAGGCCTCATCGTTGCCTCTGGTCCAGATGCGCATCCACGCCGACTCCGCTGGATCCAACAGGCAAGGTTTCGTCAGGTAGTGACGAATGCGGACAATCCGCGCGTGCTCCGCTCGTTGAATTTTCTCGATCAGACGCCGTCGGAGCTCCTGGAGGGCTTCAAATGCTCTTTGGCTTGAACTTCATGCAGCGCGCAGCACTAACAGTGTCCGTGCATCGTGCATTACCGGCAGCGGTGCCTCGCAGGCTGCGCAGGAAGTGGCAGCGACCTCGTGGTATCTTACTGGGCGACGTGATAGGATTCCGACGAGGTTGCAACAAGAGGGTCGTCGAAGGTCGCCCACGCCCTTTCGTATCTTTAGATATAGAGAAAAACGAATTATTTTTGTCCTTGTAGATGTGTCCAAAAAATGGCTCATACATTTCATTATATAATATTATAACGTGGGACACTATAAGCAGACCGGATTAAAAAAGTAAAACAGGTTTCAGTCGTCTTTTTCCGAGCGCCCAATCCGATCATGATAAAACCTGACCAAGGGGTCATTAAATCAGGCACCAAACTCGGCATGATTAAACTTTTTATACAGGTTATGGAAGGCGTCCACTGCCAACGCATAGCATTGACAAGAGCTATCAAGTTGGATGTACAGTGGACCATTTAATTGACAAAAGCTATGATCTATATCGCGTCGCGCACACTGTGCGCTCACAAATGGTACCGTATCGCTCCGAGCGCTGCAAAGCA
This sequence comes from Phytophthora x cambivora, assembly GCA_000443045.1. Classification (NCBI taxonomy): domain Eukaryota; phylum Oomycota; class Peronosporomycetes; order Peronosporales; family Peronosporaceae; genus Phytophthora; species Phytophthora x cambivora. The sequence goes on along the minus strand of KE582713.1, from coordinate 15,622 downwards.
CAGCAGGGACGACTTAATTCAGACCTGCCTTTGCCGCTCCCGCCCAGTCCCTGCCGCTACATGTTCAAACTTTGCTTGTAAAATACCTGTGAGGTGCTGCAGCAAGGCGAACACGCAATGGACATAAATAATCCACCAACTCCGGTGAAGCGGCAATCGACTCAAGAGATGAAGGGATATATTGTCAGCAGTCTTAAAGATGGTGAAAAAACTACAGCAGCATGTCTATATACACTCTTGTGCACATTTGTTGACGACGAAGCTACGGCTGGACCCGCGCCCAAGCCGACTCAAGTGTCCGACTATGTGAAGAATTGGAGGTGCAAGAGTCCCAAGGACTCGAAAGCACCGCTCATAACTCTGTGCGACGGTCCCCTATATGACCAAATCGACGTTGAGACGCTGCCTGGTACAGAGATGGTGATTCTGTGCAACACACAGACGGTCCCTGATGATTCTGGCTTGGTTTCGCATCTCGGCGATGGCTCCACCGCATATCCTCTGCGAGTGGGCATGTGGTCGCATCATAACGCCCTTGAAAGACGGAGATCTGGCACGGTTGGTACCGTCCGTTCGCCCGGCTGGACAGCGCATGTCTGGTGCTATCACGTCAGTACGCCAAACGATCGAGTGGGGCATGGGCTCCGTGGAGAAAGTTTACAGAAGGCTCTTGCAACCCCTTCCTTACGATGTGAATAAGCGAAAACAGCGCCTGGACAACCTGTTTCAGACTAGCTAACTACCGTGTTCGCACGGTGGAGGTAAGTCAGATCCGCACGACGTTCGTGTACTGGAAGGAAGATAACGCGTGAAATACATGTATATGAACTTGTTTTTACTTGGTTTGTGCTTTCAATCCTTGTTCTGCTTTGACAGCATCAATATTATCTGCTCGTGGCGCTCGCGTGCCTCTGCTCTCTCCATAGCTAGGCGCTCTTCATACCGTCGTCGATTCGCCTCGCGGTCTATCGCCAGCGAAGCCTCGCGCGCAGCATCGCTGCGTTGTTGCGCCTCTCGGAACCCTCGCGATTCCTTGATGTCCTGTTCTCTTCTGCGCTCGGCCGCCTCGGCCACTTCCATTGCGAATACGCTCGCGCTTTTCACGCTCCAGTCTGTCAGCTTCTCCGCGCTCCTCTCGTTTCTCACTCCGACGTCTCTCTTCGGCCTCGGTCCTCCTATCGCTGTCCTTTTGGAAAAATACAAGCATCTGCATCATGTCTGCACCGGCTGAAAACTGCTCCTTACCCAATGCTTCGATGTCTTGCTTGAGCTCCTCTAGTCGAGCCTTTGCGCGGATGCGCTTATTCTTACCGTAGGATGCAGATGCATCGCGGGTTGCATCGCTGGCGGGGGATCTCTTGCCGGTTGCGTTGGCGCCGGACTCGCTCATGGTAGCCAGGTTGTCTCTCATCACCCTGATGTCGCGCCCTCCTAGTCGGTTAGTACCAATGTTGAGCGATGGATGAGCTTCAAGCTCCAAGGCATCAGCCTGTGCTCGCGCCGGATCTCTCTGTAGGACCGTCTGGAGTCACGACGGTGTCGAAGAGGTCACGCCGACTACCCCGGGGTCGTCCTGCGGAGCGAGGTGCACGTGCTGACGTCGAACTGGCAGCGGGCGACGCCGTAGTAACTGCTGTTAGCTGTGTCGTTCGCGATGACGGCGATCGAGCCGTCCTCGTGCTGGCAGCAGGTGGTGTCTGACCACGTCGGGTCTGGGCAGCATCAGTCGCGAGCGATACCGACGCCGGTGCACCAGCGTCGGTATCTTGCAGCCCTTCAGTGCGGTCGCGCTCTGCACCACCGTCGGACTGGAGATGGCGCTGTTGGGCGGGTTGCGAGCTCTCCTCGTCGTCTTCATCCGGTGAAAACTGCGAGAGGTCGAACTCGGCTGCAAGAGCGGCGTCGACCACCCCATCCCTAGTAAAAATGGAGCCCTGCGGCCGTTCGGCCAGTGTATCAGGTGGGTCGCCGTTTTCAGCGTCGTCGGCAGGTCCTCGCACGTCGGCGGGTAACCCGTCGTGAAGTTCAGTGTTCGCCGTCTCCTCGCCACGGCTGGCGCTCTCTCCGTCGCTGTCGGGGGCGAAGTTCTCGTGGGCGAGTCTCTGTCCGAGCTCCTCCAAACCTCCGTTGGTCTCTGCGACCAACCCTTGCTGCGCGACGACTGGTCCTCGCTGCTCCTCGTTGGCGGTGGCCTCATCGACCGTCTGTTGGAACGTATCGTCGTCCTCACCTTCGTCAAGGCCGTCATGAGACGTAATCGCCCCGCCCTGTCTTTTAATCTTGTGTTGTATTTCTTTTGCGAGTATGATGGGATTCATACGAGGGGTGCTGTTCCGGCCCGTTGGCTTGGGTCTCCCATACAAGTTGCGGAATTTCCGACGAAGGGATTCCCAGTCTCGCTCTGGGGTTCCGCGGGTTCGATTTGCGTTGTAGCGGTCCGCCACACGCTCCCACATGTTCCGCCCGAGTGGAAGGATCTCTTCCACTATAGTGCACAGCAGCATCTGCTCCTGGACGGAGTAGTTATTGTAGCCTTGGCGCCTTCCTCGCTGTTAGAACACCCTCAGCAAAGATTTGTCAGTTGTGCGCACGTCCAGTTCTCATACACGCCCACTTACCCCTGCTGCGGCTGCCATTTCCTCCTGCCAGGTTGCTTCTCTGCTGGAAGATCGAAGAATGAGGCTCACGGATCCGCGAGCAATAAAACCTTGCACTTGCAAACAACTTAGATTCATTATGAACAACTGAAAAAAACCTTGGACTCGTGATTTGCCAAAGTGCAACCACGGATCCTCAAGTACTATAACCTTGCACGTGTAAATAACTTAGATTCATTATACGCTACCAAAAACCCTTGGGGTCGCATTTTGCATAAGTACAATCACTACATGTGCCGCTAGAGCCCGCCACCTCCTTGCTTGTGAATGTCCGGGAGGTGTTGAATGTCTCGGTGCTGGCAGCCGTCCCAGCCGCACCGACATACGAACCACAGACGGTTCCCGTACGACACCGTCACCTCCTCCCCGGGCAAAATGTCACGGATGGTGACCGCGACCACGGCGAGCTTGCGTCCAGTCTGGACTTCATGAAATCGTGCCGAGGGGTTGCATGCATGGTTCATGAGTCTCAGCTTGCCGCCCGTCTCGAGGGCATCAATGCCCAAGTGCTTGTTGCTCGTCGACCGCGTCTTCAGGTGCATCCTGAAGCCATCATTCACAGGACCATTACGGCAAGGAGGGCCGAATAGCTGCACGTGGCCGAGATACTGGCCGATCACTTCACCAGCGCGAACGGGTTCGATTGCTACCACGCCTCGAACCCCCGTGTCACTGCTGCGGGCGATCACCAGGGCTTTGCTCTCTCGTAGCCCATTTCCACACTCACCACCGAACACACAGTTATGCTCCATACAGTAGCGACTTTCACGTGCGTTTAGGCACGTAGTGGCGAGGCAGCGCTGCTCACAGCCGCACCCGGCACCACCACGAATGCCGATTGGTACCGCAGGAAATTTCCAGGATCGTGGGTTGAACTGCTCCCGTATAAACTTGATCCCCGTCGGCCACTCCTCGAGGACCCACATTCCGTTGGAAAGGCTCTCTGAAGCTGGAGGGACGAGGGAGACAACGCGGTCTTCAATGCGTGCCTTCAACTTCTTTTCCGGAAGGTCCAGCACCAGCGCCAGAGCCTCAGAATCATAACCATCCGAGTCAAAGGCTTCCGAAAACCAGGCGGGGACATCTCGACTTTGCAGGCTCGCGTCCCCGACAGGGACGCGACCGTCTTTCACCATCGAGTAGGACGTTGAGGTGTACGCAGCGGTTGCACGCGTCAATGTTTGGCTTGCAGTGATTGAAGTTGCAAGCGACGCTGTAGACGGCAATCGCGTAGACCCTGGTGACTGCACTAGAGCCGACACCCGACCGCACGAAGAGATGCCCCCCCCAGCTTTTGAAGCCGATGGCTTATGGCGAGACGCCCGTGGCATGTACCTCAAGGGCTTGGGTCTTGGCGTCCACGACTCTCGACTTGAAGGCCGATTGTACGGACTGGAGATCGGCGACGCTGGAACACGCGTGAGAGGCGGAGACGGAGGCGAAAGAGTGGACGACTGGGAGTTTGGCACAAGCGTGGACGACCCAGAGCTCGGCGACCACGGTGCCAGAGTTGACGGCTGGGGCGACCACGGCGGCAAAGTAGACGGTTGGGGCGACCACGGCGGCAAAGTAGACGGCTGGGACGATGGTGACCACGGCGCGGCTGCTGTCGGCGTCCCGGTCACACCACTAGGTAGACGACCAGCCGATATCCCACATGCCGACTTGACCAAACCGTTCGAGTCGAAGCAAGGCGCACACGGATCCACTGGAGCAAGCTCAAATGCACTCAGCGACTCCACATGCATCGTAGCAGCTTCGATGATGAGGGGGTGACGAACAACAGGGCCGGACCGCAGTCGCAAAAACGAGGTGGGTGCTGGAGAAGACGACGCCAGCGTATTCTGTCGCTTCTTCTGAGTCACAGTGCACGGAGAGACCCCCGCATCGCGATAGCATCTCTTCACCATAGTCACAGTCTCTACAGCAAGCAACGTGAGTGCAATTAGTTATAGATTAACACCTATAGACAATGATACAAGAGTCTCAATTACCTTTGTGAGTGTCGACGAATGAGGTTGGGGCCTACCGCAAAGACACACACGTGTCAGTACGCACACGCAGTTAGAACACTCCCGCACTCGCCCACAGTGTGGGGACGAGTTCAGGCCGACTTGTGCAGTCGGCGGCGATTCTTCAAATGAGGATGCCATGCTGCTAGGCGCGAAACTCGAATGCGCGCGAAAGCCCCAGCTCCCTTTCAAGATCGCTTGAATTGAAGTTTGAACGAGGGCTTTCCACTTCGAGGTAGTATCTGGTGACATACTGAAGTCAAGCTAATAGTTTGATCGGTTGCAAGATTAGGGGCGTATTAAACGAGATAAAACCGAACCAAACAATTCAGTTTAATCACCAAGTTTAATGACTTAATGACGCCTTGGTCGGGTTATTAAACTGTTTTATACAGGTTATGGAAGGCGTCCAGTGTCGACCGGTACACATACAACGTGTCGGCTGCCGTGGAGCGCCAAATACGAGCCCCCGTACGACGCGGGCGGAGTGAAATCCCATCATCGGCGTCAGAATCAAAATCATCGAAGTGTAAGCTTCCACCATGATCCATGTCGACACTGCTGCTACTCGAAGACATCGTGGGCGAAACTTAAAGCGATAGTGATAACCTAGAGCGAAGCCAAACATGCAGTTCTATCATTACCTTTTTTTAATTCAAAGATCCAAACGTTGAAGTTCTATTTTGGTGGTCGTGTATTTTAACTTGATGACTGGACACGTTTTGTTCTGCGGAGGTGCCTATTTTTTGTATGGGTGGCCCCATCCGTTACTTTTATGGGGCTACATTTTTTTATGGAGGGACGACACCATCTTTTTGGTGCGCCGACCCCTCACTCGTGGATTCCTGGTCCTGTTATAGATAAATGCTGAGCATCACATCAGTAGCATATTGCGGCGACACGGAACGTTAAGCCTCTCAAGAACGTTTCATTTTATCCCGTCTACAGACACATTTTTCAGACGTGAACAACACACCAAGTACTGCACCCGATAGAGTTAAAATGAAATAGCTTCTCGTGGTGAGGACAAGGTCATATGATTGAAAAGCTCGGTCAGTTTAATGTGAACAAAACGCAGTTCACATTAAACTGACCAGGCGTGGTCAGACTATTGTGAAGCCCGGTCAGTACAATGTGAAGAAACCGCAGTTCGCATTAAACTGACCAGGCGTGGTCAGATTATTGTGAAGCCCGGTTAGTTTAATGTGAACAAACCGTAGTTCAGATTAATCTGACCAGGCTGGGCTATATTGAGGTCGTGCTTCAACTGGCCAGTTCAAATGTATCCCGTTTCCGGACCGGTTCAATACTGTCGGCTCGCAGGCTCCCACTCCATTCCCCCTTCCATCCCCATCGGCTCAGGCATGGAGGTTAAGACGCATATTAGGGTGCAATGGGAAAAGATCCAAGAATGGAAGCAAAAAAATGTCCGAGGGTTGAGGTAGATAAGACAGCTTCTGTACAACGTTTATAATAATGTGACTTGAGTGATGGTCAAATTATTTTTAGCGAAGGTCACATTATTTTGAACTTTGCACTACTGCTGTATTGACAGCCGGACGTCAGCCAAAATCGTGCGATGTGCGCTGCCCTTCCTATGTGTTAAAAGTATTTGCTAGTCGTCACATGTAAGTGTTTGCTGGTGCCGTTTTCGTGTTTGTTGTTGACTTTTACACCACGGGTACGCTGAGTAGCCAGCTTTAAGATGGCGAATAACGGTAGCATCGCTTATCAAACCCTTGCCCGCGAGGCCGAGGTGCTCCATCTAGAAAATTAAAGACTCTGTGCTAGCAACAAGTTAAAACCCACTAATAAATATGACAACGTACCTGTGGTGAGAAAATAGGGAGTGCCTCCAGACGCCTCTCGAGCCTTGGATCGCGCGCTATTTGCAACCGTGGATGAAACCGTGCTGCGAAGTTGATACTTGAGATCCATGCAAGTGTGTCCGCCAATATGTCCAATGCTTCGACTACCCTATGCCACTTCTTCTCTGGCGACAAGGGAAGTCGCCGCAATAATTCCAACGCCCTCAATTTCCAGCGCCACATTTTGCTCCCCCAAATTTGTCGTCCGCCTTTGTAGAGACGAAACCTTAGCCTCACAGAGACAGATGACAGGCCATGGCAAAATTGCGGTGATGTGCTCTGGCGACTTGACAGCTCCACTAGGCAAACGATCCATCACATACGCCTTAACCTTTGGTTTTAAAACCAAAGGAAAGCGGCGAAATCTTCGGATCTCTCCTTCTGCCGCATACGTCGGTGCGCTTATCATCTCCTCAGCGTCAAGTCAAGACGCCTCCGAAAACCGTCGCTAACCTCTTCCATGGTAACGTCGAACGCACCCGATGACTCACTGACTTCTTCTTCTTCTTCTTCTCCTTCTTCTTCCTTCTCATCCCCCACGGCCGATATACCGTCGTCCCTCACCCCCACCGCTGATTGGCTGTCCTCCTCCTCATTTTCTTCTTCTTCGTCTTCCCCTCCTCCTCCACAACCGACACGCCGTCGTCCTTCACCCCCGCCGCCGATTGGCCCTCCTTCTTCGCCGCCGATTGGTTGTTCTCCTCCTCCACAATCATGCCAGCCGCCGCGGGTGAAGTGAGGACGCGCAACCATGTGGATCTGGAGCCTGTCAGCGCAGCGGCGCGCGAGCCAGATGATCAGCCGGCTGCCTGACGAGGTGGCCACCTCCGCCGCTGATTGGCGAGCCTCCTGGACGCTCGAAGGAACGCTGTCACCATCTACTGAGGCCGCTCTTGCTGCGTTAACCCGCTTGATGTAGCCTTTGGCACGCGTGCGCTGGGTGTTCTTGTTCAGCTTCTTGAACTCAAGTTTGCTACGACAGTAAGTTAGTAACTCGTTAAGCGACATTGTACTGTGCTCCTGCGCGCGCGCCTCATATTACACCAAGATTTCTTTCTCGTATGGAGCCAAATGTCGCTTTTTATGCCCACCTCCAGGAAGACGACGTCGCCGTCCACACCCATGCGGCGGTGTCTCCAATACTTATTCTTCCAATTGAGCAGGGTAGGCTTCAGTACTTCAAGGGTACGTACCGCGTCCTTCGTTTTCCATTCAGGATGGCGCCTCCAGCTATGTATCTTCGCCCATATTGTTCGTCGGGCGGGGATTG
>KE582705.1:13426-24607 GCA_000443045.1 Phytophthora x cambivora | reverse complement strand
TGTGTTTCGAAGATCATTATCTAAATATGATCATATAATCGGACATGAGAGGGGAAGTATGGGTAGAAACATCTCTGTTTCAGTATTAACAAGTGCAACAAACATTCAATACTACAGGTGTATAAAAACTCGCCAGCACTGAGGCTGGCAATACGTGCTCTTCACGAAGATATGCTTGCGCTCCGAGTGCCGCGCGTAGGTCCGTTGCACCACTAATCAGTCAAGTGCTGCAGGTCGCGGTGCTGACAGCCTCACCAGCCGCACCCACACAAGAACCAATGCTTCAACCCGTACGATACGGTCATCTCCTTTCCGGGATACACGTCTCGAACTGTCACTGCCACGAACGGGCGCTTGTCCCCCGTCTGAACCTCGAGAAACCGTGCATCAGCGTTGCACGAGTGATTCATCAGGCGAAAGAAACCGCCCTTCTCGAGAGCGTCGATCCCGAAGAACTTGTTGCCGGCAGTGCGTGTTTTATAATGCACCTTGACCCTTTCATTCGCGTGGGCGTTTCGGCACAGAGGCCGTGGTCCAGGTATTCGCTTATGACCTCACGCGCCGGGTCATCAGCAGTGGCAACCAGACCTCTCATGCCCGTGCGGGCGTTGCGTCGAATGGCTAGTGCCGAGCATTCACTCAGAGCATTCCCACAGGCCCCGGCGAAGGCAGAGTCGATCTCGTTGCAGAATCGGCTCTGCCTCGCGTTGGCACAGCGCCTTGCAACGCCGCCAGCAGGTACATTCGGCACCCCCACGTACACCGATGGGCATGCGAGGAAACTTTCATGAGCGCGGGTTGAATTGCGCGGTGACGCGCTCCGCAGAGGAAAGCCACACGTCCGGCACCCACTCATCTCGCGCTGAGCCGAGTGCGGTGTCAGCGACATGTTCGAACCCCGGTGAGCTTCTCACTGACGACGCTTGCGACGCCGAGGACACACGCGGCAGGCTCTCGATCACAGCTAAGGCCTCCGAGTCGTACCCGTCCAATTGGAATGCCACACCGGAATGTTTAGGTCCCGAAACCGGTGGGGGTCGATGCGGCGGTCAGCACGTGGCGGAGATCAATCCCCCTGTTGTGTTCGGTCTCCTCGCTGAGGCGTCCACGCCGCCACGATGGATGCTTGCGACGAGAACAACGACAGGGACCCAAACGCATCCGCCGTCGCCACGGATATGACCGGTGAAGCAGGATACAACGGGGCACTCTCAGTCCGCTGGCACAACACCACACTACCCGCCGCGTCGGCCACCACGCGAGGGACTTGCTGAAACTCGGCCAATGACGAAACTTGCATTGTCACGGCCCCCACGACCAAAGGATGCGAAAACTTTCGGCCAGGACGCAGCCACGGCGGCGGTGAAGGCAACGCTGCTGGTGCCAAGCTAAGCTTGCTGCGCTGCTGAGGAGGCTCGTCCTCTTCATTACCCGTAGAACGTCGGCGCTTTGAGTGCGGGGTGGACAACCAACTACAAAGGACACGACACGATAACAGTTATACCCACATATTTACAGCGACCCACCGGTTGTCACCAAGCAGATGGCTACGTAAGACCTTGACGGGACGGGCGACCGGAGAGCTCTCCAGTCGATGAGGCCGCTGGAGCGGCGACAACGGCGTGGGCGATGGTTGACTCGACCTCTAGGATATTACGAGGCTTCTGGCGAACTGTTGAAGAACGAGGTGTCAACGCGAATAATAAGATAATGCTAGCCGCAGGTAGCGCCCAGCAGTGCAACTCACGCACCTGATGGCTTCTGACCTTGGGGGTGGGGGGGGGATTCGAAATGAAGAGACCGCATCCACGTTGGAGCCCCCGAGCGCAAATTTCGCGTGCGAACAGCCCCCGAAGATCGCGTCAAACTTCAATTTGAACGTGGTGTCTTCTCCAGGGGTTTGTCTCGGCACGTACTCAGTCCGAGACTATTTTAATGGATTGCATTTCTAGGGGGTGTCATTAAAGCCGATAAAACTCGTTTTATATTTTTCTCATGGTCTTTATACCCTGTTTAATCTCCCCTTCCCCTAGTCATAAGACGGTTTTATGGTTTGTTTTTGAAATGCACCCACTGGGCTTAAGCATTCGCCGCATACGCAACTGAGGTCGAAAACGACGAGCGACCTTGAAGACGCCTGGATCGCTTTTGTCGCGGAGGTGCTCAAGGTAGCGCAGAGCCACTGCTTCGACCTGAATCTTGGGCTTCCGCCTAAAAGGACCATTTTCAACATGGGCCAAACGCCCATTTATAGACCGATCTGCTCTCGAACTACGGCGGACTTTGTCGGAGCTACCAGCGCACCTACGCTGACTGAAGAGAGCGATAGGTTTCGGTGCACGATGACACCAAAGGTTGCGGCGGACGGACGGAAGTTCCCGACACTTCGACTTCCAGCACGTCCTATAAGACTGCTGGGTGGCGTAATTGCGCTATAGTACGTATCTGCAGGCGAAAATGCTGCTGACTTTCTTACGAAAGCGTTGCCGCACACCCAGTTCAGGTACAAGCGCGGCCTGTGCGGCCTTAGTTGAAAACCTCCTCGGGCGACGACCCATGAAGCTGTGCTTGCGGGTGTTGGGTAACCAACTTAAAGTACAATAGCACCAGAGCTAAGCATTTGCTATAATTACTAGTATAGTAACAATAATTTTGTGGCTTTTATACGGCACATCACGCTCTGAACACCTCGCAAATGCAGACACAAACGTAAGCGTAGGCGAGCGCAACCTTGCTCTCAAATTGCGGCGAAAAGTGATTTGCGTGATTTTGTGAAGGCCCTCAATGCCGGTCTTTGGATAAGAGCGTAACGTCACCAACGTAGACATCAATACAAAGTTATACGCGCAAATATATAGCCGTCCTTATTCGTAGACCCTTGAACGGTGGGTCTTCACACCAGTTAACTTAACTGAACTTCCAGGATGCTGGTCAATCCCGGTCAGCTTTAGCAGACGCACATCACCTCAGAAGCACTGAGGAACGGTTCAATTCAGTTTCACTACCAATCACACTAGATGACCTTCGATCACAATCCTGGATGGGACTTTCTTCCAATATTTCCAGGATGTATATGGGATATGAAATGTAGGATCGCCTGGGCGCACACTACAACTGGGATATGACATAGGGCAGGTTTACCACGGGCTCCACACCCGCTACTCACCCTAATTTGGACTTGGAGTATTTGGGGGTGGAGTCCACACCTCTGGTTGTCCTTCTTCAGATGGCCTTTCGCCTTTAGCACTTGATTGGGGCCGCCGGTATTCGTCCGGCCGAAGCTGTCCGAGCGCTTGCGGATTACACGGAGAATTGAACTCTGTTTGGTTTTATCTTTGTGGCTATTAATAGATGCACATTCAGTCTTTGACTATCTTTCAGTATACTTTGGGGTGGCGTCATCATATTGGTCGTGTGCTTGATCTCACCGTCATGTCATGGGTACAGGCGTGGGACTTCAATGTTCCACGGAATTTGCTTCGAACTTGGTGGGTCGTCTTGGTCGGTCAAATGTCACTGGGCTTGGTTGTATCTTGATCCTTCCGTCCAGAGTGTTCTTTGTTCTTCGGTGTTTATCGATGTAGTTCGCTACGTCCAGCCATGTCAAGACGGGTGGCCACCAGTCTATTGTCGACTGGGGCTCTCAGTCTGTAGGCCTGACCCTTCGTCCGGTTGTTGGCCCATCCAGACTTGTTCCGTCCAGGATTTCCAACCCGATCCACAGCTGGATATGAGAACGCCAAGTCCCACAAATATCACCATGTCCCACAATTTCTCGTACACTAATATATCGGCTTTCGACCAATCATCATGCTACACAGTAAAAATTTCGACTCCCATCGTGTCAGAACGCGTCCTCGTACGGCGTCAGCTGCAACTCTTCGGGGCGAGCGCGTCCACGTACAGAGTCAGCAGTTGCAGCTCTTTGGACAGGGTGAGCAGCGACTCTCCTAGGCGACCCGCTGTGGTTGTGTCTGCGGAGTCTTGGACGGCATGAGCGTCGTCCGACTCCTCGGGTCGGTGCCCCCACCCTCTGGCTCGTGGCTTATGTACTTATGGTTGTGGGGCGTGCTCAGCTTGAAAAAATTGTCCAATCGTTGTAGACCAGTTGTTGTTGAAATGGGCTTTGATATATATTCCGGTGTAGTGTACAGCGTACCAGATGCAGTGACAAATATACAACTCTAGGGTTTGTGTGGTACGGTACAACCGTTGGGAACTAAGGGTTTAAATTGTTGTACGAAGGATAAAGAGCTAGTCTGTAGAGTAACGTAGAGCAAGGAACTTTCGCATTTCGGGATCTTTGCTCTCGCCTTGCCTTGCCCTGGTGCGAAGCGCACATGGGCCCAAAAGAATCTCCTTGTGGATAGATGACTCGCCTGGACGAGTGGTATATCCGGGGCCGTGGGTCTCCTGTTGGGGACGGATAATTTCCGGTGTAGAAATATCCTGGGGGAAGCCCGGTCAGAAACATTACGCCCTGAGAATCGGTTATTTAGATCAGGGGAACGATTGACCACTAATCGGTACGCTGGTGGGTAGAAAAAACAATTCAGTGCTCAATGACACTCACAAATCCTGGGTGATGAAGGTATAAGGAACATATATATACACTAGTGATTTCAGGGAGACCCCTCCGGAGATCTCCAAAAGTTGTGAACCTCCTCAAACGGTTGCGATCTGAGAATGAACCACACTATGAGGTAGTGCGCGGCTCTGGATCGTATAGAGATCATCTGCGATGTGACCATCACAATGGGAATGCAGCGCTCGAAGATACCGCTGCATCGGGATGAATCTGGTGTGAAGCATTAACAAACTTCATTTTGCATGGTATTACGACCCAAAGGTGCTACCACCCAGTAGTACGGAGGTGTCGTGTGAGACAACCGCCTACATGGAACAGTGATCACATCCACTTTCCAAATCACCTTGGACCCCGCAAGTGGACAAGACCCGCGCAGAGCCAGTCCACCAACGGGTGGTTGGCCACCCTCCAGCACTGGGAAGTCCCTCGCACATGCGGGGCTGGAGGGCTGCGCGGTGGGCGCGCGGACGTGATACCCGTGCACGAAGCCCTTACCTACAGCTCGCAAGTGACGCCCGCGGATCAAGCCAACAGTCAGTGTCTTAGAGACACAAGCGGTGAGTAGCCGCACCAGGGTGCGTGGCATGATCATCTCGCAAGAAGCCCGACCATCGCTGCGGAGTGACGCCCGTGGATCAAGCGCAACAAGTTACGTGGGCTGTGCGACGGACTAGCATGGGCTCGACTGGGAGGCGCTGCGGCGCTCGACCAGGAGGTGGCATGTGCTGATAACCACGCAGAGGAGAAGTCTTCGGGCTTCGGGGGTGTAAGCGCTGGCGGAGCGCTGGGAAACGTTAGCCGACGTACTGCCGGCACGGTGTCGGACAGTACGCCGGAAGCAACGGGCCGAATGGTCATGTTGCGGGCATGCTAGGATATTTTAGGCCAGCGTGTGACGGACATTAGGAGTCGTTAGCGATAGTTAAGTGACACCAATCTACCTCAGTTCCAAACAGTGATCACATCTACGTTGAGCCCGATGGGTATATACTGTGGAATATTGTTGTACACCAGTCCTCGCCACTTGGCAAGGCATACAAAGGAAAGCAATGACTGAGGGTCGTTTATCCCGATAAGTCACCAAAGTGTTGATGTTGTTTTCGAGTAGTGCAATAGTCCTACTGCGGTTGCCCATTACATCTAACGGGTCGACATGTGGCAGCTGAATTAAGAGCAAGGCTTGCTGCGAGAGAGAAGAAAGTTAACGTGGACAGCAAAATCATTCTGCAAAAACACGATTTCCTTCGCAGGTGGCCTTTGTTACTTGGCCCAGCTCCTGCGAGCCTAGGTTGCACTCGGAGCGCGACAGTAGGCAGCTTTAGGCACTAACCCAGTCACGCTCCGGACGAAGAATCCGTTAAAATTGCGTCGTTGGGAACACCAAAGGGCTCGTTGGTGAGACTGACATCCAGGTTTTAGGCATGTAAGATAGGAATTGCTAATGCTGACAGTTTCAAGTAGCTTACTTTTCGCTTGACTATGCCAATAACTATCATAAACCATTCAGAACAGATATTTTTTTACAATCCTTGTTTGCTATCCCAATAACAGATACCGGTTTTATGCTGTCTCCGTCAGCCCCATTCAGGTTGCTGAATGTCTCTGCGCATGGCCAGTTAGTACATGCTATTTACTAACTCTCTGTGGTTTGAGCTGGTTCTTCTAGTTAGCGTCGCAGCTGCGGTTTTCCACAGACATTCTTCGCGAGAAAAAGGAGCTGTTGCTATGCGACTTGCCCAGGTTTTCGTTCCATTAGGGGGCATTTCCATCCAAATCTGAAGTTGTTAAAACGTCACCAACTTCGGAAAAGCAAAACCATTACACAATGTACTGCTCTCAACATTAATATTTATGGTGAGCTACAAAAAAACGAATGGTGGAGATTTAAAGTGCGCCAGCTAAATATTTGGCTATGGGACGGCAGTCAAATCCAGTTTTCAGCTGACTTAAGTGGAAAGTTTTTCTAAGGCAGCCTGAACACCGGTCATGTCGGCCATCCTCAGCGACTTGGGGACTGCTCATGCGCTGTCAAGGTCATAGCTGGACGTTCTGCTCGGAGGCGACTCTGACAGTAATGAAGTGCTCGATGGTAGCCTCAAACGTGGCGTCACTATCGACGTAGGCGTGGCCTCCATGCGCTTGATGTTTCTTTCAGCCACCCTCTTCGAGAATTGCCCGTAGTATTTAATAGTAGCATCCCTTTCTGAGTGACCAGGATATTCCATGAGCCGATCAATACCACGTAATTACAACCAGGTCTAGTCCAATTTGCGGTTAAATGTTCTAAGTGATTGTATTTTGTACTAAACATATTTTCAGCTTCGTCTACATATCTGACATCGCAACACGTAGGCTACTCGTCGGCTAACGTTTAGTTCACATTTCTCTTGACGGAGGAGCTGGCCACGGCGCCGTCCTGTGCAGGTTATTCGCTATATTTGACGAGCACTTCACAGCCTCCAAAGTAGATAGGTAATTCCGATTCCACCGTACCACCGTATTTCCAGATGATCCCATCTAGCAACCACCAAACCCTTGGATTACGTTACTAGGAGATGTGGATGTTAGATGCGCAGGTGTATCCGCTTACAGTGGTTTAAAGAAGCTGCAATAATTGGAGCTTATGCATTGGCTATCGGCATAGTCCGATATGAGCAGTACTCCCCAAATTATCGCCCATCAATGTAACGTCGAACAATTCCGTGTATCTGAGGTAATATAGGCAGACAGTGAGATCTCCAACTCATTGTAATATCAGGGGCCGGTCTTAAACGCATCCGACATCCATTGACCGAGAACCTGGATTGTGGGTGCGTCTGACCCCGATCGATACGAATGGTCTGTCCCATCGCGTAGCGACTACAAGCTGAACCGGTTCGGATTATGACGTTTCCTAGAAGATGCTTGCTTGAGGGTATTTGCAATCCCAACGCAGGCCGGTTTTCCGCGCGGCCTAGATATAATGCGGCCAAAATGTCGATATATAGGCCCTTGGGTAGAAGCAAAGCACCAAACACTAGACCACGACAACATTCTTGGGGTCGGGGGCTACATTAGTTCGTCTTGGAGCCGGTCAGACGCATACATACTGACTTGACGTTCTCAGACGAAAGTGTTGCGCCACGAAGCGGCTCCACGAAATTTGGAAATCACGGGGTCTTCTGTAACCCAGCGTCTGAACTTCCAACTAACAAAGGGGATAATCTGATAATCAGTGAATATTTGGACCCCCACCTTGTGGGACTGGGACCCGCTTCTGGTGATCTAGGGAGACACGCTTGGGTTGCGTCTTGGATTGTCTCGTGCGTAGAGGAAACTCGTGACAGCAGCGCAGAAGCTTCTACACGCTGTCGGGGTAGAGTACAGTAGAGTCATCGATCTTTGGCTGGTTGGATCGAGACTAGCAGGCCAGTGTGAATCGTAGTCTGGGTTTGCCTTGTGGTCGGAGTATGACCTTCTTTTTTTCCTTTCATTGCTAGTCAATAGCTTTCGCGGTGAAGTATTTAGTCTTAGGTGACCCACTACATTGGCCATGTTGTGCTCGTTACAGGTGCCGATGTGTAACATCTTGCGCGATCTTCCTGAGCGGTTGGCTCATGTGAACCCGTGTCCTTAAGTGCGATTGACTCCCGAGTGTACCACTTGGTGTGGAGTGGTTCACACCAGGGAGTGACCGTCAGTCCAAAGCGGTCATTCTCCGTTTCCTTGAAAAGGACAGAGCCAGTATTGGCTCCATGGCCCACCGCCTTGGAAGCGAACCCAAAGAACCCGATGGATCCATTTTCAACATGCCGGGTTGTTGTCATCTCGGTCAAGTAGTCAGGGTGGTTGGTAGCACAGGACGGTCGATGAGCCATTTGCAGGGCCGTGTTTGCGCATTCGATTACAAATCTTGCAGTTGTCACGAAAGTCAGGTCCTTCCTCGAAGATAAAGGCACATATTCAGCATTTGACAATATCTTGGGGCTGGCGGAGTGGGCTGGAAGGCTTCGGCTTGGTATTGAACAGGTAAAAGTGTTATGAGGAAGCGACAACGCCAAGAGAGTGGCAAGTCACGAATTTGAACAAGTATCCGGATTGTTGGTTCTGGAGGACTGCACTGCTTTGACTTTACTTCACTTCGTAGAAATATATTCTGTCGTGTATGGTACTAAATTGGATATTATGGACCATTTTTTGACAAATTTGCGCTCTCCACCGCCCACTACCACCACGGCTTAACGATGTCACTCAGATGATGCAGAATACTCTCCACTTCCCGCTACCACCACGCCCAAACGATGTCGCTCGAGGCCATTTACAAGTTCAGCCGCGTTAGGCCGTGGTCCTTTTAATTACAATATATAGTATCCTATTTCTGTACCATATGAACAGCCCAGTTTTCGAGCGTGGTTTAGGGCATATTTTATTGTGCCTTTCTGCCAAAAACGCCCTCTGTTTTGGGGTCCTACGTAGGAGGAGAGGTCTTACAAAAGAGATCCTTACCGACCAGACACCAGCCACCAGCCACTAAAATGTACCCTAACCTTCCTCAAAGACTGCGTTTTTAATGTGGTACACAAACATGAAATTGCATACGACCTTTTTAGTTCGCAGGCTGGTTTACTGGCTTGTGGACGCCTTCTTAGCCAGATAGCTAACCGTTGGCGCGGGTTCAAGCCCGTGTCTGTAAGGGAGCTCGATGCTTGAGGTAAATGTCGTGTGTAGGATCTCCGCTAGTTCCGAGATACAATTGTTTGGGTCGCAACGAATCAATCCTGCCCAGGGGTGAGTCTCATATTGAACAGTCGGGGCAGAATTTCTGGGATGATAATCCACCTGGAGGTTCTGTCCTGTCGGTGTTTTACGGATGGTAAATGGGATCATTCCCCGGGCACAAACGTTGTCGGCTGGCTGGAGCCCCTACTCTGTTGCAAAATCACGTGTCTTAATTTAATACAAAAATTAACCATAGGGGTGCACAATCGATATATTCTCATATTGTTTTTGCCAGATAGTAACCGAAACTCAAAACATTTGGTGAAAAATTCTCTTAGACGACATGCGTTTTAATTGATAGCTATCCAGCTAATACTTCTCGCTGATCCGCCAAGTTTCAACGTCAGCTCACATTTGAATCTACCATGTCGGTACCGCTTCCTCCAATCCTGACCTGCCGTTTGGTAGTCAAGAACGGTGAACCCCTCACGTCTTGCCACAACAAAACTAACCCGATTGACTTTTCCTTTGAAATTGGACGTGGATTCCGGCTTCTGAAGGCTCCGATCGCGACGGAATTCGAACGAAAGCTTCCTGGTAAATGGTACGACGTCTTCAATTTATTTATCAAACAGTCCAAGCCCTCCCACACCACCCCCGCCACCAACGTCAATTTCTGGATTTGGACGAGGAAAATTACGAAAGTCGTATCTCAAGAGCCTGGAATCTCGCTTGGCTTCGCCTACATGGTCAGTCTGATTTTGTTTTAATGCTCTTTGTGTATGTCCCAAGAGCAACCAATCGGCGGATGAACACGATGGGCAACAGAAATATAACCCACGACGCGTTGCCGCACTGCTATCAGAGCGCAACATCCAAAGCGGGCCTCGCAGCTCTATATGGCAACCACGCAAGCTCGTTTACCGGTCGAAGTCCCTCCCCATTTTCCCGATAATGCAATTTTTCGGCAACTTCAAAACGTCGAGAGACTTTCGCAGGAGATGCAGGTCATACAGCAAACCGGCCAAGCCCGCGCTGACGCAATTTTCAGGTTTGTCAGGATAATGGTCCAAGGCGCCGTTCTTAAAGCTAAGATTAATGTTGCAGACTTGCGAGGGGTGCTTGGTCTACCAGCTTACGCCTGAGACCTCGTTTCGAAATCCTGTGGATGTCAATACACCTGCACCGGCTGAAGACATGTAAGATGCAGACCACATCTATGAATATTTGATTCCGAGTGTAGGAAAAACATAAACTCAAAACACGTCATTCATTGGAAATCAAGGGTTGGCTGCCTTTGTATCCACAATGTTTGTACAAGTTTTAGCCGACTTCTTCCTCTTAACTTGTGCAAAAGTGTATGACTGGGTTGAGGGCTGCCAACGGATTTTCACGAAATGTCCTGTTGGTCTGGCGCTGAATTCATCGCTTCAACAACGAAACCCTGACTTCAATCGGATAAAGTCAGGTGAGTATGAAGGGCAAAAAAATAGCAGTGCGCCAGTACCATGGATGAGCTGTTGGCGTTCCTGGTACATATTAATTTTGGCATTGCCTAAAATGGCAATTAACCTAGGCAAAGGCGATGGATTGAGATACGGTAGCTTGGACTTGAAAGTTTGATGGAAACTTTGTCTTGTGAATGTGTCTTCAGTTGTACCCCAAGTAAAAAATCCTTGAACGTCAAATGCAGCAAGTACAGACACCATTTTGCCTCTAGAAAAAGGTACGGGTGCTATGGCAGGATTTCTTTGAGCCAACCACGCATGCTTCCGTAGCGAAGCCCTTGCAAAATGTACAACACAAAACGAAAATGAGTACATTATCCTGCGGTTTCTAACAGCATTTTGACAATATATTCCATCCTTTGAAGTTTCATCGACGAATACGAGTTG
>AUVH01081775.1:0-15387 GCA_000443045.1 Phytophthora x cambivora | reverse complement strand
GAGTTAGCACAGTTCGACAAGGCGCGCTTCCATACTGAAGCCCACCAGTACATGAACCAACAACAGCCAGATGAGGTACGTGCAACCGAACTAATTACTGCCGAGGAAGCTGGCTAACGGGATGCATCTTTCAATGGATTCAATTTGCTTAGGAGCCTGTGCAGATCCCAGTCAAGCGCAAGAAGCAATCGAACGAGCCACGCCAGCCAGACACCGCCTACATTTGCTTTTGGAAGAGCCAACGACCAGAAGTGGTGGCTGCAAACCCGTTGCTCGCGGCACAGCTCGTTTCGAAGGAGGTGGGACGTCAGTGGCGAGCACTATCAGATGATGAGCGCCATGTCTGGGAAGACATGGCTGCTAGAGACAAGCTTCGCTTTCAAGAAGAGATTGCGCGCTTACAGCCGACGCTGACAGCTACCCCTGAAGTCCTGTCTGCACTTAAGACCCCGTTAAAAGACCCTTTCGCTCCCAAACCGGCGAAGACGGCCTTCCAGCTATTCATGAGCCACAACCGCGAGAGCTTCATGCTACTGAACATGACGATTAACGAGTTCCGTGCCGAAATGAGCCAGCTTTGGAAGCGTTTGAGCGATGCAGACAAGAGAGAGTGGCATGACTTGGCTAAGGAAGACCGGCGGCGATACGAAACGGAGATGAATGCCTATAAACCGCCGGCATACATGGAATCGATAAACCAACGCTCCCACAAACGAATGGAAGAGCTCAGGCGTATGGCTCGTGGGGACGCGGCAGCTCCTCGATTACCTATGAATGCTTATAACTGCTATCTGTCGACAAAGCGGCAGGAACTGGTAGACCACCGTCCTGGTCTTAAGAATCCCGAAATCATGCGTGAAATCGGCGTCACGTGGAAGGCGTTGGGTGACGACGAACGCGCCATCTACCAAGTTAAGGCTGATGAGGATGTGGAGCGCTTTCGAGCAGAAATGGAGACTCATCTTGCGCGAAAGAACGATGAGGAGGCTGCGAATCCTCCAACTAAAAGGCGGTCGCGAAAGCGAAAGGAGTCTGAGGAGCAAGTTGATGTGCTTGAAGTCGTGCGAAAACCTCTGAGGGTAAAAGAACCAGCAGCGCCTCGCAAGAAGCGAAAGTCGGCGCCCCCGCGACGACCGAAGACGGCCTACAACCTTATGTACATGTCCAAGCGCACAGAGCTGCTCGCGACGTATCAGATGTCTCACAATGAGTGCTCGGCACTCTGTGGCCGACTGTGGCGTCAAATGTCCGAGACTGAACGGGAGCCATACAAGCGCATGGCTGCAGAGGACAAGCGTCGCTACGAAGCTGAATTGCAGGTGTACAATGCTCAGCAGGAGCAGGCCAACAAGAAAACAATGGGCAACTCGGCAGGATTTTGCCATTTTCTGGAGGCCAAACGGCGGGAGAAGGAAGGCATACCCAAGGACGAGGCTGCTGCTATTTGGCAGGAAATGTCAGAACCGCACCAACTGCTGTGGACTGAGCTCGCACACGACAACAATCAGAAGACCAACGTCGAGACGACATCCACTGAAGTGCTCGAAGCTCTTCTCTGAAGGATCAGTCGAGCTGGGACCTTCGCGTGGTAATCGTGAATCGAAGGCACTCAAGCCGACCCCGCCGAGCAATGCTGCTTCGGTGCGCTTTCATGCACGGAGAGTTGCGCTGTCATGCGTTGGCACTGGCGGGTTGTCAACGGACGGGAAGGTGTGCGAAACTACTTCAACCAGCAGTTGTCTATTAATAAGCTCGTCAACGCGACTCTCGTTGAAACGAATGTAGTATCTATCACCGCCATGCGCCGTGCAGGCTGAGACTCCGCCCGAGCCTATGAATAGGAGGTCGTCGCACGCTCAAAGCGCTCGCGCGATGCTGCGTGCTGCTCTATCGTGGGGCGACAAATCTTTTTGGTGGTGGTTTTCACAGGATCCGGTCCCCGAGCAGAAGCCAGTGCTGCAGCGGTGGTTTTTCGGGCGTAACTGCTCGGCGCCGGGCATATTAGGTGGGCTCGCGCGTGTGCGCGCCATACTTACGCCCAGTCAAGTGACAGACTACGAAACGAACCGCGGCACCCAGCGGCAAAAAGCGGCATATCTTTCCGCTCGCTCACTTCTCAAGTTGGCGCCCGCCTGCCAAGGAATCCAGCGAACGTGGATCGCAGCAGCTCTACAGACGATAGCGGACCCCGCCGCGATCCGGTCTGAACAACCGCATTCCAGCGAGCAACCCACTTAGTCGATGCTTCGCGACCCGATTTCGTCCTCAGCACTCATGTCGCTTTCTCCAGCATCCTCGCCACACTCGCAGTCCGTCGGGAGTCCCACCGACAGCTTTACCTCGGCGGCTTCCAGTCCGATTTTGCTGCCAGCGGCTGCTCCGACCGCGAATGAGCTGCTCGACAGCAATGCCGACTCACCGACAATCGCCCCTTTGGTGTCCTCGACGCCCTTGAGTGTATCGCCAATCTCGATGGGTCTTGAAACGGCGAAGTCGAAACCATCAGCCACCGCAGCAGCAGCCCCTGCAGCATCCAATGCAACTCATCAAAAGGGACAGACAGGTATGAACGGAGGCCGCTGGACTGATCAGGAACACCAGAGTTTCCTCGCGGGCTTGCGACTTTACGGCCGTGAATGGAAAAAGGTGGCGGCCAAGATCAAGACACGCACATCAGCACAGATCCGCAGCCATGCTCAAAAGTACTTTGCCAAGCTCGCGCGTGACGACGATATGCGCAAGCACAGCGGGCTAACCATGGTCATGGCTGGGCCGGTCGGTTATTTCAGTGACGGTGGCTCCTCGGTCGCTCAGAATAGTGGCGACGACGACGCCGATGCTTCAGATGCTTCTCGCCAAATAGCTCGCGCCGGCCTCACAGGGCAAGTCAAAGGGACCGCTGCTATCCTCATTGCTCCGATGGGCTCGGTAGTCAATGGACTGTACAAACAAGCAACAGGCGCAACTAAAAAGCGATCGCGAGCAGCAGTGACAGGCTTCGAAGCGCAGCTCGGAATGGGTCCGACTTGTTCAAGCTACCCGTACAAGCTCCAGAAACGGTCAAACGATGCAGCGCGAGTGGAGTGCCTGCCGTCACAGGAGGAGCTGCTGGCGAAGGCGTCCCCAAACCTGCGCCACCGTCTATCGAGTCTTATTGAAGCCGAGCTGTGTGCTCTACAGGTACTCTCGTGTTACGCCATGCTGCAGCAGCAAGATCAGATTTCAGCCCCACGTCAAAAAGTTAAGCGACAAGGTAGACCTCGCAAGCTAGCGACAGCGCCAACGGTAGCCGCAGGAAGCGCCAAAGCATCGTCGCTCGGGTTCTCGATGCTATCCACAGAGCAGATCCCACCCACCTCGTCAATCTACTGAAGCGAAGCAAGCTACAGTAAGAGCTGGCAGAACTAATTACCCGTTGCACGCATATGTACATTATAACATCGGCAAGCAGTGCGAAGTACTACTACACACGAAATAGGACAGACTTCATGTTATTGCGTGGGCAATCTCGAAATACTTAAGTACTCGGTTGGCCAGATAAACTCTTCTAGCCTGTGTTTGCCTCTTTGGCTTCATTTTGCCTCTTGTTGGGACTTAAGGAACAGTTCGAGCACGTTTGCAGCAGCTGACCGAGGACTGATGAAGCCATGAACGAGGTCCTCCTTCATTTTGTCTGCCTTGTGCCGCACTGCCGCACTGCGCGAGACAGATCTCATGAGCTGCTCATTCAACTGGTTCCACATCCACTTTGAGCTTTGCGCGTTGCGTTTCTGAGCAATCTGAGGAACAACATGTTAGCTTGTGACACACCGGAGGAAATCAGGTAACTAATTACCTTGTCAAGCTCGCCCATCGTCTTTCGGTACTCTTCAACTATTGCCCACACCTTGTCGATGCCCTTCTTTTCAAGAGCTGATATCATTTTCACCTATTTGCATCCACAGCTTCGTTCAATACGTACACACACTGAATGGCAGCAAAACAAATTGTTACCTACCTTCGGTTCCCAGTCTGGGTCCTTTCGTCGCATTAGATGCATGGCATGCATATAGTCCACAGCAGTGTGCTTCGCCGGTCTGCAACATTGCAAAAACTCGTGTGTTATTCAGCCAGTCCGCGAAGAACAAATTTTACTACAGCAGAACGTACGCTGCTAACTCGCCGTCCGCCTTGTTGACCACAACGATATCGGCAATTTCCACGATGCCTTTCTTCTGGCCCTGCAGCTCATCGCCTCCTGCAGGAGGGACCAGCAGCATGACCATGTCCACTGTGTCATCAATAATGATCTCGGATTGACCCAAGCCGACACTCTCCACGAGAATAATGTCGTATCCGCCAGCTTCACACAGCAGGACAATGTCGTTTGTATGCTGCGCGACGCCGCCCAGAGTGCCGCGCGTCGGTGACGGGCGCACGAACGCATTCGGGTCGTTCGACAGTTTCTCCATGCGCGTCTTATCGCCCAAGATGGAGCCTCCCGACCGAGATGACGACGGATCTGACAACAAAACAGCGACAGTTAACGAGACAGGCGCCTTGGTGCCAGGCTGTGGAGCGCCTACCGATGGCCAGCACCGCCACCTTGTGGCCCTGCGTGGTGAGGAACTGCCCCAGCGTCTCGATAAACGTGGACTTGCCGGCACCTGGAGGACCCGCGATGCCGAGTCGGAACGACGTCAGCCCCGCCGAGTCCACGTGCGCGGGCTTGAGAGACCGGCGCTGAGCCAGCACACTGTCCAGCAGCAGCTCCGCCTGCTCCTCGTCACTCTTGAGCGTCGACTCCACTGCCAGCATACAATTATCTCAGTCTAATGGTGTACTGCACTCGTCAGGCAGGCGGCTCATACCCAACGTGATGGACCGGCTGAGAGCCGTGCGGTTGCCCTGCAGCACGCCGTCCGCCAGCCGCCGCGTCATGGGCCGCATCTCTATGGAAGACGAAGCCGCGCTCAGCAAGCGCGCGTGGGCGGCACCTTGCAGCTGCACTGAGGAGCGCCGAGCCGCCGTCGCCACCGCCGCCACACGCTGCCCAACCACGCGCAGCATTTTGCGCTTTTCGAACCGGTACGTCGGTCTCCGACGTTGAACTTGGCGCGTGCGATGTGCGACACACCATCGCACCAGCAAAACGGATATTACCGCAAGAAACTATTCTCTTCGACAGTGCTATGTGTGCTGCTAGTAGTCAGTTGTGTTAGCAACGCGTCTCACTTGGTTAAAGTATGGGACCCATCGCCCTGTTTGCATTCCCACGAACGAGCACTCACGCCGCTGCTTGACTCGGAGCGACACTCTCGCACTACCCCCCTCAGCGCAGCGCAGCCCCCGACACCTTTCCTCCGTCGGCGGCGCGCACCATTACACCACCACCATGGGGCAAGGCGTTTCCCGTAACGGCATGCCCGGCGGCGGGGACTTCTACGGCTCCCCGATCTACGCGACCAGCCTCAGCCACGACCGGCAGACCGAGGTTCGAGTGAGTGGCGACTCCGACACAGTGCAGATCGGCCCACGCGCGCAGCTCCCGTACCTGGAGACGCCGGGCATGCGTCGACAGGACTTCTTCAGGCGATTGGGCCTCGTGGTCAAGACCCGCGGCAGCCGGATCACGCAGAACGCCGAGGTCGTGATCGCCGACTTCTGCAGGCTGGACGGCAAGCGCTTCGTGCCGCGCGACCACGGCCAGGGCCCGCAGCCCACGAACTGGCACGGACTCAAGGGACCAGCCGAGGCCAGTTGTGGACTCCGCGTGGGGGACACACTGTACGCCATCAACCATCGATTGGTCATGAACAAATCCAAGGGGCAGGTGCTTCGACAGATCAACTCGCTGCTGGAGAAGGGCGATGGAGCGACCGTAGTGCTCACGTGGAAGCACACGGAAGAGGTCGAAGTCGTCTCCTGGGAGAACGAGCTGTGCATGCCGCCGCCTGAGGGCGTCTACACACAGATGGAGAACGAATGGGGGCCGGCTCGACCAAGCAAAATCTCCTCCGTGTCAATCTAGCAGCCAAGCTTGTCCATCTTCCATATTTGAGCGTGCGGTATCACAACACCAGCACCAGCAGTCCAGCCCCATCAACAAACGACATGCCAGTTTCACTTTTTTTCATTTACAACGGCATTTTCTTCTTCTGCCGTGCCCGTCCGCTGGAAGGCACGGAACGGACTTGCCGACATGCGAGCGTGAAAGATTTCAGCCCACGCTCGTCAAGAACTAGCGGCCTCTGCGACAAGACTTCTTTGCCACATCGCCAACGCTGGCGACCGGAAACATCTAGTGATCGACCAAGAACAGTCAGTAAACACAACGGGCTGACCAAGACCGCGTCGTGAAACTCGAGCCGACGGACAGCAGCGGAAAGAGAAGGACAGGCCCAACACGAGGTTTGACTAGCAATTCGATCGGTCTTCTAGTTTATTTAGCTTTGCATTTTTCTAAGTCACGGAGACGTACTCGTCCGCAACCCCGTGCACGCTGCTCCTTCCGCTGGAAGAGGGAGACTTGTTGCTGCGACAGTAGTGTAAACTATCACAATAACACGCTCAAGGGTAAGAATTCCGTTCCGTTTGCTTGGCCGTCGCAGCATCGCGAGTTCCGTGTCACGTGTAAAGAAGAAAGTATCCGATAAGTCAGGATCACCTGCTCTATGGTGGAGTCAGTCTGCCGGCTACTGTACATTCACCGGAAGATGCTAGCACTTCCATTCGTTCAAGCGCTACCGGTCCCAGCGACTCCAAGGATATGAATGAACACCTCGCAATTGATGTGCTGCTGTTAGATCATCTCAACTACCTGTAATATCATTTGTCAGATCCATCGCAGTATTATTTAAACGGAAAAGGTCAGTCGGAAGATACCCGCCGGACGACCAGAGTTCTAGCCTTTTCTTCATCTTTTTTTCTCTTCGAGTCTAATCCTCCACTGTCAGCAGCTTCTTAAGTCGCTCAAAGGTGCCAAATGTAATGCCCACCATTGGCACCACTTTCATGAGCTCTGGCGTCAGCCCACGGTAGAATCCACGCACGCCCTGCGTCTGAAACAACTCCGATGCAATACCCCAGGACGTCGGTCTGATGCCTGCACTCTCGGCGTGAATGGCCGAGATCTGCAGTCGGCGGCGAACTAAGTCGATCGGAAACGTCAGCAGCGACGATGCGATGCCGGCGGTGCCGCCGCACAACAGCGTGTCCGTCACACACAGGTGCGACTCGTCGTGCATCTCAGCAGCCTGTTCCCTCTCCACGCCTGTCAGGCCTGCCAATGCTTGGCTCCGGCGGAACGTCCGCGCGTGTTCCTTCAGCGATTCATACAGCGTAAAGTTGACGGCCAGGTTGGGGACAGTGACCATGAGCGTGGCGCCCATGCCACGGTACAGCCCCAGCACGCCTTCTTCGGCGCTAATGCGCTGCACAGCGTGGCGAATGCCCGTGTAGCGGATATCTGAATTAAGCTGCGTTGCCAGTCGCGTTCGAATGAGGTCGATCGGGTAGCAGGCCACCGTGGCCGTCGCGCCGGCCAGAGCGCCCGACACGAACATTGTAGTCCACGAGCTCTCGGTGAAGGTCGGGTGGTTCTGGGCGATGATGCCGTTCTTGATCATCTCGAACGTGAAGAAGTTCACCGCCGAGTACGGGAAGCGGTGCAGCACGCTGGCGCCGTTTCCCTTCCAGAAGGCCAGGACGCCCTCGTTCTTGAGCACCTTCGTGAAGGCGCTGCTCACGGTGGGCGAGAAGCGGTCGGTATGGCGCGTGGACACCATGCTGTGCACCTGGAAGAGGATCGTCAGGCGACTGAGCGGGGCGGTGACCGTCTTGCCGACGCTGCCGGCCACGCCGCCGGCGAGGAGCACGCCGCCGTGGCGCATCAGCTGCTTGAGCGCGTCCTGGTGCACCAGCTCCACGTCCACGTCGTCCGTCTCCGTGCACAGGTCGCCCGTGTCACCGAAGGTCACGACGCCCGTCGTGTGGCGCCGCAGCGTCACGCGCATCTCGCGCTCGCGATCCGCCGGGAAGGGCAGCGCCCGGTCGTTGTCCTCCTCGCGGTTAATGGTCGGGCCGCGGGACATCGTCGGAGAGAGAGGCCGCCAGGGGACGGAGAGGCTGGCGCGCTTCGCGTCCTGGTGGTCCTCGGGGAATATCTCACAACGGGTCGTCGGCGACGCGACCGTGTCATTTGTGTGGAGCAGCCACATCGATATCCCCGCAAGAGTGACCCAAAGAGTGACGTCCGCCGACGCACGAGTCAAAACAAAACCTTCCCTCTGGACCAAGCAGCGAGCGCCAAGATGGACATGCGGTCCAAGGCGTACCCGGCGCTGCCGGAGGGGCGCGGGCTGCGGCTGGTACTTCCCCGCGAAGGAGACCTGCGCTTCCGCCCGCAGGTCCCGGCGGTCTTCGCGCAGCGCCTGTACATCCACGCGGACCCGCGGCGCCGGTTCTGGTACGCGCGCTTCGAGCTCAAGCGCAAGTTCATCGTCATGTCCACGCGCGGAGACCTGTACGCCAAGAGCTGCGTCGCCACCTTCACGATGGCCGACCTGCCCAAGAAGAACGTGCTCAGCATGCCCCGCGTGGCGCGCGGCGACCTCGTGAAGGTGCTGGACCTCGTGCAGTGCTCCAGGAGCGAAGGGCAGCAGTGGGAGCTCGTGTTCACGCGCTGGCGCAACGGCATGGAGACGTGGCTGCCGCTGGAGGTCGTGCAGCTCTATGGCGCCAATCTGCTGCAGGAGTTCTACGTCAACAGCATCAACTCATGGGCCTTCCACAGTCGCGTACAGCCAGAGAGGAACCTTACGCTGTTCCGCACAGAAGTGGAGCTCTGGCTTTTCCACAAAGAATTTCAGAAGTTCTACGAGCGATTACGTGAAACACGAGCAGGAGGCGGCACAGAGAAGCACCCGCAGCAGCGTGCAGTGCAGACGTCGGACCAAGTGCGCGTGAAACCGGAGAGTACGGCGCCTTCTGCGGATTCTGCGCATACACACCCGACTGTACAAGGCCCAGCACCGGTAGCAGTACATAGTGACCCTTCAGAGGCAGTGATTCGGGAGTTTGAGCAGCGCAGACTAGCGAGGGAGCGTCACGAGCAACTTGAGCGACAGCGGAGAAATCAAGCAGTAGCGCTCCAACAGGCTAACACACAACAAAGGCTAAGGCGCGATCAGGAGGAGCTGCGGGTGCAGCTGGAAGAGCAAGAACGCGAGCGCCGCATCCAGCATGAGCGACAACGGCAAAGAGCCCACGAAGCCTTGCATCAAAAGCAAAAGGAGTATCAGAAGCGACTTAAGCTGCAGCAGGAACGAGAAAAACTGGCAGAGATACAGCGACAGGTGCAGGAAAAACGGCAGCGAGCACAGGAACAAGAACAGTTGCGACAAAGGCTGCAGCAAGATAAACCGACAAAACGAACTCCCGTGTCTCGGCGTCCTCAAGAGGCTCAAACACGAATCCACCTCCGAACTAAACCGTCAAACCAAGAGCGACAACAGGCCGCCAAATCCAAATCGACAAAAGCGCGGAATTCTTCTTCCATTTGGAGCAAAGATGGTGACGACGAGTATGTTCCGCCAGAGGTCAGCGAGAGTGAGAATAGCGACGCCAGTGCGGATAGCGACGCCAGTGAGGACAGTGATGCCAGCGATGAAAGCTTGAGAACCCATCGTACCCAAAGGCGTCGTCGGAAGCGATTGCTGTACTCCCAAGTATCAGGCGACGACGAAGAAGACGACGATCTCCCTGACCTGTCACAGCCACCTCCTAGTGTGCGTCGACGAAACACTCCCGAAGACAGCAGTGAAGATGACGCCCCTATTCGTAACCCTGCACGTCCAAGTAAAAGGCGGAAGAGGTTGCCACAACCCGATTTACCCGATGGAAATGGTGGAGCAAGTAGTAATATTGAAGTAGACCTCACGCAGCTGTCGGATGATGATGAAGAAGACGACTTCGTGGAGGTATCGACGGCGACGCCTGCGGTCACACAGGAAAATCCTGGTAACCAAGCAGACGATGGGCTCACTAGCGATGCTGAAGTTGAACCTATCGATGACGATGTAAGTGTTGATGTCGACGACGATATGGACTTTGAGCCGTTGACGATAATCGGCGATATTCGATGTGTGTGTGGGGCCACGTCAGTTGGGGGTTACCGTGGCCAGTGGTTACAATGCTGGAAAGAGGACTGTGGTGTTTGGGAGCACGCCGACTGCATTGGTTTTTTGACAAATTTTGAAACTAAGCCACCACCGAAGTATCTCTGCACTCGTTGTGATCCCGAGGCGTACTTGGCGCGTTGCGTACAAGCATCCCACAAAATACTGGATTGGTTATTCCAATGTTGCGACAGCAGAAACTCGAAGCAGTTGATGGAGTTGCTTGAAGACAATACAGGAGCGGCGAACCTTCCTTCTGATTGGAAGAATCCTAATTGTGAGAACAGGACTCTAGCGATGCATGCTGCACGAAACGGGCTTGCCAAGTGCCTGCGCTATTTAATGAAAGAGCGCAATGTTGATATTTACGCGACGGATTCACAAAGTCGCAATGCGCTACATCACGCTGCGATAGGGGGATCAGTCGTTTGCTGTCGGATACTCCTGAAGGGCGACAGAAAACTTCTCCTTCATCAAGACTTGCAGGGCTGCATTCCTTTTCACTGTATGCTCCAATCAACCAAGGTCAATCGACTTTGTCTTCCCCTTATCCGGGAGGACACATCATTAATCGGGATGGGCGACTTGGGCTCAAACTTTCCTATTCATTACGCGTGCCAGGCTATCAACAACTATACTGTCAAGATCTGCCAATTGATTTTTGCAGCTCAGCCGTCGATGCTTCAGGAGAAATCGAGTGAGGGCTTATATCCGTTGATGATTTTGTGCGGAGCTTCCGGTGGTACTGTCTCAACACGAAAAATGTCAGCGAACTTGAGCGACGTGGCTAAAAGTGTCAAGGATATTATCGCGATGATGCTTGACATGGACGTGTTTGGGGATTGCTTGATCCAAACGGCACCTAATGGGTGGTTGCCTATTCATTTCGCGGCAGCGTCGGGTAACCACGAGGTCGTCGAACATCTGTGCAATGTGGGGTTCTTCGATGTGGACCAAGCAGTAAAAGAGTCTGGCCTCACAGCTCTCCATATTGCGGCTCAAGAAAATCATGCGTTGTGCGTTCGAGCACTTCTGCTGGAGGGATTGAATGTCGTGGCGAAAGACTCGGATGGATGGATTCCAATATTGTACGCAAAAGACCCCAGAACGATCCAAGAGTTTATGCATTATAAGCTGACCAAGCAGCTTTCCCGACTGCACCGGATGCAAAGCAAATACCAGCAAAGAGGCTTGGTTCGTCAGTGGCAGCAGCGGGTTGCACGAGATCCGACTTGCTTTGACATTTTAAATGACTGGTGTCAATGTGATCCAGAGCGGATCGAACGAATGGAAGGACTTCTGCTGTCAAACCCGTTTTTACTTCGACTTGACAACAAGCTGGAGTATGTTTGGAGGTACATTATCCCTTCTATCAAGATGTCCTCGGGGCAAGGCATCATTGGTGCTGAAAGCGGAACCGCAAGAACTGATACAAATTCAACGGGGCAGAAAAAGCTTGCGTTCGTTTTTTCACGTGAAAGTGGGTGCTTCTGGAAGCAGTTCGTTGGTGTGGGTATGAGGTTAGAGCCCGAAGACTTCCGCTTGCCGATAATATTTTCCATCGAGCGGGGCAGTGCGAACAGCCAAGGTCTCGAGAATCGTGAGGGCAATTTAAAGCTTGTTCTGATCCGGTTAGCAGCAGGGTTGCTAAAAGAGATGCCAGGTTTGCTTATTCGCGGTCACAGTGTCAATTTGGAAGCAAATCCCCTTTCGCTTGATAAGCAAGAGCTGGAGGCGCAATTGCTTGGATTTTACTTGCTGGGCGAGCTGGTGGCACATTTTGTGCTCTATGCGGTGCCTGTTAGCGGGATACTGGATTTCGCTCCAGCCTTTTTGCGCTGCATTGGCTGCAAAGGAAAGTATACGTTAGCGGACGATGAGCCTTGGGAGATCGCTGGACGTTCCTTTGCCGCGGGTTTTGAGGCTGTGCTACCAGCCACCCTGGAACTATTTCATGCCGATGGTCTTCGCGTACTATTCAACGGTCCGGAAACGAGTCTGAACATTCGTCAAATTGATTGGAACACCGCAGTTCACTGGGATATTTGCGGATCGGAATCCATGGCGGATAAGGATATCGAAAACGCAAAAGCGTGGATGCCTCGCCTGATGAACGAACTCGTCGAGGAGGAACAACAAATCTTCCTGTTGTTTATGACCGGGACATTTCAGTTGGTGAACGAATGCTTTTTCCGATCTGAAGGAGAGTCCGATCGCATTACCATCGTATTATGTCCTGAGAGTGACGCTGCTTTAGATTCCGATGCTGCGTATCCTACGATGGAGCACAAACCAGATATATTACGTCTTCCGTCATATACTTGCTACGAATCTTTCAAGAAAGCGATGTTAACTGTGATCCGGCACGGTGACCAGGCGTTCCGACCCGAGTAAGGCGGTCAATAGTTTACGGAAGCCCAAATAGATAATCCTGTAACAAAGTTACTACTGGGATATCTATGAGCTCGGCAAAAAGGTCGTCGGCCTCTTCACGCGAGCTAACAGACTCCAGCTCACTTGCGCGGAAGTGGAAAAGTGCAGCAGCGAAGATGGCGACAAGTTCTAGCGAGTCGTAGCCAATTACACGGTCCCAGAGCAGGAGCACTTGGTCGATGTCCAGTGTACCCGAGAAGGCACTCTGAATCCAAGGGAATGCTATATCCAGTGGTTTGAGGCCGATATTTATGAGATGAAAAACAGCGGCGGGGCTGGAGCGCACAACAAGGTCTTCAAACAGCTTGCAGAGAGGTAGAATCGTTCCTCGCTCAGTGCGGATGGCGTTCAGCTTGCTCCAGTATCGTGCGTACAACTCACGAAAGACGAAGTAGATTTCGACGGGATCGGAGTAGAGATATGCAAGAGGTGCCATATACATGACGAGCCCGCTGAAAGGCAGCACTCCATTTGGGGGTACGCTGCTGTCTGTGTCGTCATTCACAGTTTCGTCCGGCTGGAACTCTGATGGTGGGGTTCCTGGCCCAGCTAGTGAACAGTGCACAGCGCCATTGACTTGTAATGCGTGGCTCTTGACGTAAGTATCACGTGTGAAAGCTATGAGCACGCTCTCGAGGTGATCTTGGAAAACGAAGTAATCGGAACTGTCGATTGTCTGCTGAAGATCAAGCAAATACATGTCGTCCGTGAGGTACGTCCACTGAGCGGCTTGTCTTTTCAGATGCTCGAAGTAGCTCCGGTCCTGCGCGGTGACAGGCACTGAGAGAACCTGGCGCCAAATCTGATGCACTCCGAGCGTAGTGATGAGCACGTTAGATGTCGGTGCAGTTTTGATTGTGGAAGCCAACGTGGTGTTTCGCCTTACCTGAGGTCGCAGGCTGACAGGGCACCCTGTCTTCGAGTACTGCCGCGCCATCGATACGCTTTGGTGCGCTAGTACGAGGTCGCCGACGCGATTTTTCTCTGCCAGAAAAGCACTTCTCTGGGTTGGAAAGTGCTCGTCCAGTCCAATTTGCCCGCACCCTGGTGCTAGCTCAGGGAACAAACGGCAGTACTCGGGGAATGGAGGAGAATAGAGCTGTAGTTGAATGGATCCTGTACCAGTAATACAACGGTGTGAATCATGTCCATTGGAAAGAGAGAGAAAGAAATACTAGGCGGATCGTACCCCATGCGTCTGTGGCTGTCTCCGTTGGTTCGTGGACTCTGTTGGAGGGCTCGATAGCTTGCAGTGAACGAAGTAGGTCGTTGCTAGTGAAGATGTGAACGTTAGCAAGTGCAGCACGACGTGAACAGACATCGTTGCCTACTCAGCGCCATGTGAAAACCTCGTACCCGTCGTAAAGGAAGCGCGCAGCAAGAGTTTTGTTAGCTTTGGCAGGCTTCGTGCTCTCAGCTTCGGCCGCAGATGGCATCTGTTCGTCGTCCCGTGCTGCTGTCTCGGAGCCTGACGATGGCGTAGCTACTTTAGGGGCTATCAGCGGTCGCCCGAGCTCCTTCGCGACCCGGAGCATCTCGTCGCTCGTGATCCTCTCCCAGTTGTCTCGTGCAGCTCGAACGACGTCGAGACTGCAGCCGTTTGTGGACCGAGAGGTCCCGGGCAGCAGCCGACTGTCGTCCGACACGCGCTTCACCTGCTTCTTGGACGCCGCAGCCACCGACTGCATCGCCTCACAGTGCAGATCGATCACCGTTCGCTTGACGAGTCCCAAGAGCCCCATCTTCTCCAGCAGGCAGTACATGAGCGGGTTCTCCAGCGTCGTCGAGTGCCGCAGACTCTGCACTTGGTCCACCGGATACTCGGGCTGGGCGAGCTCCATCTTGACCAGGTGCTTCCACTCCTTCACTTGGTCCAGAGCTGCCAGGCGCTCCGTGAGCAATAGCGATCGCTCCTCGAGCCCCATGCCTTCTCCGTAGCGCAGCGCCGCCATCTTGCACTCGTTCACGGTCAAGTTGCACTTGAAGCGACACGAAAACCGTTCTAGGTACACTCGCACTTAAGTGAGTGATACAACCAGCAAGTCATCGCTGGGATATTTTTCACTCCCGAATTTATCCTCCCCCGACGATGAGCTCCGCGGCGAGGCTCTTTGTGCTGGCGGCGCTGGCGCTCGGCCCAACACAAGCCTTCTTCTTCCACTTCCCCATTGTCCACGGCGACTCGTACAGCTACAAGGGAGACGGGGATGTGCCAGAGCACCCAGAGACTCTGTTTCAGCCAGGCGACACCTTCACCGACGTGTGCGTGGAGCTACTCACTCAGGGACAGAGAGAGCTGCGGCCACTGATGGTCGACAAATCCCCGTTTTGTATTGCAATGTTTTTGTGTGTGTACAGCACGCTGGAGAACTGGGACTTGAGCGACGTCGCGAGACTCAACCTGCCACACTCGATCCAGAAATTGTACGGCAGCGTTTTTTGGCTACAAGGTATCCGACCCCTTCTTACTGTATTTTTTGTGACATTTGCGTAGGAACTTGGTCAATTGCAAGCTGACTGCTTTACCGGACGAAGTTCGCGCACTCAAAAACTTGAGAGAACTGTGCGGCTTTTGATAGTGCTCCAGTCAGTAAATGTTGTTGTGTGCTTCATGCGCTGATGAGGTGGTGCAATGTTGTGACAATTACAGAAATCTGGCCGGAAACGAACTGGGGCTGTTTGATGGGGCGTTTGCGGCTTCTGCAGCCATTACAAAGCTGTATGTTCGCAGTACTGCTGCTTTACGCTGCTACGATATCCCCAGACTGACACCAATATGCTCGTAGGAATGCTTCGC
>KE582680.1:629-13359 GCA_000443045.1 Phytophthora x cambivora | reverse complement strand
TGCGATATCCGCGTGGACGTGAGCTTGCCCTGCGGCCACGACCAGAAGATGAAGTGCCACACTCACGGTGAGATCGTGGCGGGACGTGATGCCTGGCCCGTGTGCAACAAGACTGCGATCGCGCCGTACGTGTACGACGAGTGCAAGCACATTCTACAGTGCACGTGCAGTGAGTTCGCGCGCTACTCGAAGGGGCTCGCTCCTCCGTGCTCGGAGAAGGTCGAGTACAGCCCGCCGTGTCAGCATACGGTCTCCTTATCCTGTCACGACCGTCAGGACTACGTCGCTCAAGTCCGGCAACTGGTGTGCAAGGAGAAAGTGAAGATATCGCTGCCTCGGTGCGGCCACGAGACGGTTGTGTCGTGTCCGACAGCGGAATCGCTCGAGCAATGGACGGGCGACGCGTGCACGACGCTGGATTTCGTCCAAGAGGGCGAATCTTACGGCCCGAAAGACTACTTTTGCAAGCGAATGGTGAAGTTTCAA
The DNA here is from genome assembly GCA_000443045.1 of Phytophthora x cambivora. Taxonomy (NCBI): domain Eukaryota; phylum Oomycota; class Peronosporomycetes; order Peronosporales; family Peronosporaceae; genus Phytophthora; species Phytophthora x cambivora. The sequence continues at coordinate 12,873 of KE582680.1, read as the reverse complement.
CGTCGCTGCGGCCACCACGAAATGGTGAGGTGCGAGCGGGCGTTTGAGCTTGCACAGAGTCCGTCACGGTGTCAGGAACGCGTTGTGGTGGCGAATCCCGAGTGTGGCCACGAGTGCGCAACCACTTGCTTCGAGAAGGAGCGGCTTTACGAGAAGGTCGCGCTACACTCGAGCAGCGTCGACGATATCGATCCGCTGGAAGTGGTGAACGAGGGGGACGCCAGCAACTTCCGTAACTACGGACTCAACGTGCAATGCACTCACGAAGTCACGTACGTGCGGAGCTGTGGACACGAAGCCAAGATGAAGTGCAGCGAGGCTCGACATGTGACTGCCGTGTGTGAAGAACTGGTGACTGCAGAGCTGCCCGTTTGCGGCCACGTCGTGCGTCTGCCGTGTCACTTGAGCAAGCATTTGGCTGCGTGGAAGCCGTGGCAAGTACAGACGCCAGCGATTCAACTCTTACACGAAGACAGCGTGGTGATGGACACGCTTCCAGTGCCTGGAGCACGGCCAGCAGTGCTCCGATCAATCCTAAAGGACTGCGAGGCCCCCGTGCGCTTCCGTCGGACAGCAACCTGTGGCCACGATATCGAGATGAAGTGCTGCGACGCGTTCAAGGTCCTTCAAGGCAAACAAGCACCGAATCCGTGCACTATTCACGTGCTGAAGCAGTTGAGTTGTGGACATGAGGTCGCGATGAAATGCGCAGATAAAGTGGAGAGTGTGATCTGCCAGGAGACCGTCGACAAGCCGTGCTGGAACTTCTCCACCTGCGGCAGCAAAGTCAAAGTTCCGTGCCGAGTGGCTGCAGACACGGTGCAGTGCACGAGCGAGACGGAGTGGCGTTGTCCAGCCGAACACTCGTTCTTGCTGCGCCTGTGCAGCAGAGGAGTTCCGTCGGATTGTCCCAAGTGCTCGACGACTCGCTTGGAAGAGCTGATCAAGCATCTTCACCGTATACTAAGTGACCAGAAACTCACCCTGTGGACGCCAGAAGCTGCGCGGATTTTGCCGGATGTGAATGGAGTGACTCATGTCACGATGAGTGAACCGAGCAAACGTGAATTTCTCAGTCGAAAACTGAAAATGCTCGAGAGATTCAAGAATGACCAGGCTTCGAACGCGCAGTGGTCGAGTGTCCTCTTCTCACCTGTGGAGCTCCCAGTGTTTCTGACGCTAACGCGAAAGTTGCAATCGCAGCCTATCGACAAATTTGAGATGAAAGATTTCGGAAACCAAACAATCAACGGGATGGAAGTGTACGAGGCAACGCAAGAGAACTTTGATCGTATTATTCGTGATGATAAGGCGAGTGTCCTGTTTGGTCACCTTTTCACGGTCAAGTATCTGAAGAATCCCGTTGATCTACCCAAGAACAAGGGCAAAAAGGGGGCTACTTTGCGTCAGTGGGTAACTCGACAATGCTCTCACGGTTACGACGCGCTCTATCGTGATGCAAAATCCGGTAAAGAAGGTGGGAATTGGATCGTGTGGCATCCTTACGCGATGTTCCCCACCCACCGCGTTGACGTCACGGACGCGAACCGAGAATTTATCTTGAAGTGCTTACCAGAACGATCCCAAGTCGAGCAACCGCCTCTGAAGATCACGTTCAAAAAGCCCAATGGGAATGCCAGTGTGGAGGAAGAGAAGCCTGCTGCGCTTACCCCAAGGCCGTCCATTCTGTCGGTTGAGGACCTGGATAAACTCCGAGTGTTGACTGGATCAGTGAGTCCTTTGTACGCGAAGCTCAACGTGTGGTACCCGTGGGAGGGTAAAACACTGTCGACTGGAGCTGCTGAAGCGATCCCACAGCGAATGGAGAAGACGCTCGCTTCGAAGCTGAATTTCATCCCAGCAACTTTAACAAATGCGGCGTCCAAGAATCCGTTTGGTGGCATCAAATACCTTCAGAATGTGCAGGGACAAGGGAAGCTGAAGGAGGACGGTAACCTCTTTATGGCGCTGGAGCTGCTGGCTGTACGAAAGCAAGACACTGCTGAAGCGCGCGCGAAGTTGGAGGAATATGTAACTCGAATCTGCAGTAGTGACAGCGGCTACGCGCACCCGCTCGTCCTCATTGCAATCGCGCGCTTAGCGGCGCGTTTGAGTCAAGCAGCTTCGTCCGATATCCACAGGAAACTCATTGAGATGTTCGCTAAGTTGTACCCGGAGGCTAGCGCTGTGTGGTTGAGTGACGCGGAGGCGGAGCACGTGAAGACCGCGACCAGCCCCGCTACTTCTATCGTCTCTGGCTTAGTCTCAGTGGAGGACAAGTGGGAGGCTTTGAAGACCCAATTCGGCTGTCGCTCGGAGGATATGGAGAAGCTGCTGAAGCTCGTGGGTCTCAAGAAGGTGAAGCAGGCGGCCGTCAACTTGTTCAAGAACGCGATGGTGCTGCAGCAGCTTTCGGCCACGCAGCGGAGGAAGAACGCCATGTCGTTCAACTACTGCTTCGTGGGGAACCCTGGCACGGGGAAGACGACCGTCGCTCGGCTGTTTGCCAACGTGTTGAAAGACTCGAAGATCCGCCGGACCAACACGTTCGTCGAGTGCACCGCGCAGCAGTTGAAAGACGACGGAGCTGCCGAGTTCCGACTGAAGCTGCAGCAAGCGACTGGAGGCGTCTTGTTCATCGACGAAGCGTACGAACTGGACCCTGCGGGTGATTTCAAGGGCAAACCCATCGTCGCGGAGCTCCTGACGGCAGCGGAGGACAAGCGAGACGACCTGTCGATCATCCTCGCAGGCTACGAAGACGACATCCAGAAGAAGTTGTACGCCTACAACGACGGTCTATCCTCTCGATTCGAAGAGGTTGTGTTCGAAGACTTCGACGCTCAAGACCTGGAGGTTGTGTGGGATGGTATCGCCCAAGACCGTGGGTGGGACTATGAAGAGGCTATCGCAAAGGTGGCGTGTCGTCGTCTTGCCAAGGCCTCGGGACGTAAGGGCTTCGGAAATGCTCGAGCGGTGCGTAAATTGTTCGAACAAGCGGTGAAAGAGGCGATGGCGCGCGAGGATTTCGACGGGACCCTCAAGTTCGAGACGGTCGATTTGCTCGGAGATCGACCGTCTACTAACCCGAAGCTTCAAGCGGTGCTGAAGGAGGTGGAGGAGAAGACTGGCTGGCGCAAGATCAAGGACGAGATGAAGACGCTGGTGCGAACCAGCGACGAAAACTACGAGCGAGAGCTCAAGGGCCAGGAGACGGTGCCCGTGTGCCTCAATCGACTGTTCTTGGGCAACCCTGGCACGGGGAAAACCACGTGCGCCGGGTACTACGGACGCGTGTTGAAGGCGCTTCATTTCTTGAGCAACGGGGAAGTGGTGAAGAAGACAGCGGGCGACTTTATCGGCGGTCACGTGGGGGAGTCTCAGACGAAGACGTCCCAGATTCTGGACATGGCCAAGGGCAAAGTTCTCGTCATCGACGAAGCGTACAATTTGAATGATAATATGTACGGCAAGCAGGTGCTAGACGTTCTCGTTGAGAAGGTTCAGGGCACTGAGAGTGATGACTTAGCCGTGCTGCTGATCGGATACGAGAACGAGATGCTGGAGATGCTGCGTACACAGAACCCCGGACTGATGCGGCGCTTCCCGCCGCAGTACGCATTCCAGTTCGAGGACTACACGGAGCACGAGTTGCTGGACATTCTCGAGTGGAACTGCGCGAGGCGAAGCGTGACGTGTCCGGTGGATGTAGCGGAGGCGTTGTTGAAGCACTTGGCGCTTCAGAAGACCCAACCGAACTTCGGGAACGCCGGCGCAGTCGAGCAATTGCTCAAGCACGCGTTGGGTAAGGCCATGAGTCGTCCGATGGTGAACGGTATGACGGTGTTGACGCTGGAGGATGTCGGCGTCGAGAATGAGTCGACGCTGAAGGATCCGCTGGAGCTGCTGGACAAATTGTACCGCATGGACGAGATCAAGACGCAGCTATCACAGCTTCGGAACCAACTGATCGTCGCAGACCGGGAGGGCTCTGGACGTCCAGAAGTGGGTCACTTTGTCTTCCGCGGGTCTCCTGGGACGGGGAAGACGACGGTGGCTCGTGTCATGGCTGAAATTCTGCATGGCATGGGGGTTTTGGCCACTACGAAGCTGGTGGAAACATCAGGCCTGGACCTCACGGGTGAACACGTCGGCCAGACGAAGGCTAAAGTGACGGAGAAACTTGGTGAAGCGAAGGGGGGACTGCTGTTCATCGACGAAGCGTACGAGTTGGGTAAGGGGAAATATGGAGAGGAGGCGATGACGACGCTGGTGGCTGCCATGACGGACCCGTCGTACGCTGGGATGGTGGTCATTGTCGCCGGGTACCCGAAAGACATGGACCAAATGCTGGACCGCAACGTCGGCCTGAAGAGCCGATTCACGCGGTTCATTGACTTCCCCGACTGGGAGGCGCAGGACGCCGTGATGTTCGTGAGTGAGAAGGCGGAGAGTGAGAACTTCGAGGTGGAGAGTGAGGCTGTGCTGTCACTGCAGCACACGTTCGTGGAGCTCAAGAAGTTGGGGAACTTTGGCAACGGACGTGACGCTGTGCGCGTGTGGAAGGAGCTACTGCAGAGACGTTCACAGCGCGTGGTGGATGAGCCAGAAGACGAGCGAACTATCACCGAAAGCGACGCAGAGCAGGCGGGTGCGAGCGTGTTAGCAGCTCGACGTGGGTCTGCGATTCCAGGCAGAGGCGTTGCAGCTGATGAAGACCCGATGAAGCTGCTGGATGAACTGTACCGCATGGACCAGATCAGAGCGCAGCTCTCGCGCTTGCAGATGGAGATGGCCGTCGCCGAACGCGAAGGCTCGGAACGGCCTGAGATCGGCCACTTCGTCTTCCGTGGGTCTCCTGGGACGGGGAAGACGACGGTGGCGCGCGTGATGGCGCAGATTTTACACGCAATGAATGCGTTGGGTACTACGAAGCTCGTGGAGACGTCGGGGCTGGATCTCACGGGGGAGTACGTGGGTCAGACGAAGGCGAAAGTGACGGACAAGCTGGTGGAGGCGAAAGGAGGATTGTTGTTCATTGATGAGGCCTATGAACTGGGTAAGGGACACTTTGGAGAGGAAGCTATGACGACTCTCGTGGCTGCGATGACAGACCCCGTGTACGCGGAGATGGTCATCGTGATCGCAGGCTACCCGAAGGATATGGACGTGATGCTGAATCGCAACGCTGGGCTCAAGAGCCGATTCACGCGGTTCATCGACTTCCCGGACTGGGAGCCGGAGGACGGCGTGGCATTTCTTCGAGCGAAGGCGGAGAAGGAGGAGATAACGCTGCAAGGAGAAGCCGAGACGGTCCTAGCGCAGACCTTCGCGGTGTTGAAGGCGTTGGACGGATTCGGAAATGGCCGCGACGCTGTCCGCGTCTGGAAGGAGCTGAAGCAGTGCCGCGCTCAACGAGTGTTCGACTCGGTGGAGGAGGTGCGGACGATCACAGCTCAGGACGCTGTCATGGCAGCGGAGACCATTGTGGCGGCAAGACGCCCACCCGATGGACCCGTGCTCTCGACGTCGTCGTTGGTTAAGGACACGTCGATGTTCAGAGTGGAAGAGAAGCAGCCGCGACGAGAAGAACCGCTTTGTGAGGAAGAGGAATCAGAAGAAGTTTCGATTGAAGAAGAGCTGGAAGAGAAGGAGAAAGAGGCGACTTCAGTTGAGGTGGAGGCTGAAGAAGACCCCGAGGTTGATGAAGACGAGAAGAAATCCAAGGAACAACGGGACGCCGGAGTGTCTGACGAAGACTGGGAGGAGCTCGAACGCGCGAAGGAAGCTCATGCAGCGCATCTGGATGAGTTACAACGCGCCCGCGACCAAGCCAAGTTGGAAGAAGAAAGACGTCGTGCCGAGGCGATTCAGGAGAAGATTCGTCGGATCTGCCCATGTCCAGCGGGTTACAATTGGTACAAGAACGGTGGGGGCTGGCGTTGTGGAGGTGGAAGTCACTACGTCTCGGACGCACAACTGAACAGCCAATTCACATGCTAAACACGCCAGAAGAGGTGGAGTTTGAGGCGAATGAACGTATCACGGAATAAATTTCACGAAAATCTCGTATTTTACGAACAGAAAAACCCGCTACTCGAAGCAATGAATATTTTGGTACCATTTCCAGCGTAAGTATGCTACAGCGACCACTTAGTCGAGCATTGCGGTGACACCGACGAAGATGAGGGCCGCCAACGTGGAGCCGTAGAGAATCTTGAGGAATTTCTTGATGTATGGCCAGACTCGGCGGTCCTTCTTGACCACCTTCGCAGTGGCCTTCGTCACCTCCTTGACCTGCGTGCTGGAGAGTTTGTCGACCTTCGTGCCCATGCCCTGCAACTTCTTAGCGTCCACTCGGCCCTTGAGCTTGGTAACGAAGTCCATACCGGGCAGCCCGGCTCGCTCTTCGTCGCTGGCCTCCGAGACCCACCACTCCTTGGCTGAGGACACGTCGTGGCTGCCCTTGAGACGGCGAATAGCATTGTCACCGCCCAGAAACTGCGCCTCGTTAGCCTCGAAGTCGTTGATCTGAGCCACGTTCTCGGCGGTGGAGACGCTGATGCAGGTGGCGGCGTAGGTGGCCACCACCAAGGCGAGGAGGAAGTTGACGCGCATTTTTTAGGTAGGAAGCTGAAGGTTCCGACGGCGATTGACAAGTGAATTGAATCGAATCGTCCCGGTCACGCGATAATTCTGCCTCAAATGTTGACGCTGGACGTACGCTACAGATGCACCCGAGAAACATGTCCTCGGTGTAGAGCCGATAGCCTGGTTTGACTTGCGCTTCGTAAGGTGGGAACAGCCCTATCCGATGGGCTATCATCGAACAGATCTGGAGATATTTGAGCTCTGGCAGCTGTCGAGAAGAACCAATTCGTCTGTGCGAATGTATGGCCACTCGCCAGCACTTGGTGCACAGTGTGACGGCTGTCCGACAACCTGCCGATCAGCTGATAAATTGGAAGGCGGCAGAACACGCTTTAACGCCAAAATGTGTGTATTAGCACATGTACAGGCATAAAGGCACTCCATGGCTTTACAAAAGCCACTATTTTTGACGTTTGCTAGAAGTTTTCGAGTCTCAGCTGGGATAATACGGAGACTAGGATACAGTGCGTGTACTTGGTGGAAAATTGAACGACACACGAATTCGTCCTGCAAAGGTGTCAGGTAGCACAATACTTAGAAATATTGATGCAAGGTACATGTATTTCAGCAGGTATTCAGCGCAAACAGAGTCAACGGCGTTGCTCCAAAACATCCGCAGTAAACAAGAAGTATGGTTTTGACGGCCAACGCGGCTTTGGCGACGCTGCATCAGTCGAGTGGGAAGTCCGTCGTATAATATGAGGACAATTATAATAATAGTAAGGTGTGGGACTGTTGGCCGCTCGCAAGCTCAGTAAGTAATACACTAGACCGTGCCGAAAACATACAGCAAAAATACCCAAGACGTGGGTTGAGGTTACCTGCATGCAATGATGACAAGCTGTGCTATTTCTCTTCGCAGGTCTATGATACACAAAAATATGAGATCGATAGGGTGAAAAAGTGAAATACATGTACAGTATTCGCGAATTATGGCGCAGGATGATTTGTTCCGAGACGGAGATTTATTCCAAACGACCCTTGAAATGCAACAAACACCCACCGATTTAAGGGAAACTGCTTGTCTAGAAAAAAGATGCTTGAAAAGAGGGATTGTTTTAATGATTGACCGTCATCCGCTAAGACATACTTTTTGCTACTGTTATCTACTGTACCGTACCTGCAGATGCATCGTTGTTTTGCTGGAGAATACATGTATACATGTACACGAATGAACTTGGGGTCGTCGACGTTGTTCGAGAGAATCTGTCGTACACGCGCAGAGTATCCCGACGCGAGGACGAACCGGAAGTGATGATATTCTTCGTTATATATACTTCAGTATAGGGTTAAAATACCAACAACAAAATACTACTTTGAATAACATAAAGATACTTATCGCAATACTGTAGGTTTATTGACACCGGTACCCTTGGACAGTTTGGCATTATCTTCCCAGTTGTACAACATAGCGTGACTTCATCAACACTGGTATATCCGCCGACCGCCGAACCTGTGACCTCGTAGGCCAGCCACCAACTACAGTACTGACATGTAGTACTAATACACCATGGCGAGCTTCGTGGATTCAGTCACTTGAAATAAAAAAAGTAAAATCCTCGGGCGTTGTTTTCATTACAAAAATATTGCAAGGATCCAACGCTTTAAGACTACCTAGCTTGAACCAGGTGAGAACATGCGCTTGATAGAGCAGCAGTCCCACTAAACTTGAACAAACCGCAAGCCGAGCAATCCACGTCGAGGTCGGACAAAAATGTACTTAAGCAATTCCTGGTAACTCCGTTGCCCCTTACGATTAAGCAGAGCCGGCAGCGGCGGTGGCAGCGGCGCTCTGGCCCTGAGCCTTGCCGACCTGGTAGATAATCGTGCCGGCAACAGCAGCACCGAGCGAGTAAAGGAGAATCTTCTTGATCTTGGGCCACTTGCTCGGGTTCTTCTTGGCCGAGGCGGTGACCATCTTCGTGAGCTTCTCGGTCTGCTTGGTCGTAAGCTTGGAGGTTTCCTTGGCACCGGCGGCCATCTTGGCAGCGTTAGCCAGAATCTTCTTCTCGTTCATGGTCTCAAGGAACTTGGCGGCGATGTCATCGGACTTGAACAGCTTCGAGGTGGCAGCGCCAATGTTGCCTGCCTGCTGAGCGCGAAGGTTACGGCCCGTTTCGGGGAGACCCTCAGCGTTGGTGAAGCTGATGCAAGCGATGAAGGTGGCAACCACCAGAGCGAGGAAAACGGTGAACCGCATTGTTGAGCTGCTGTTTCTCGATGGACTTCGGGGATGAAGGAAATTCTAGAATGACACCGTCAATGGATTGAGCGTCCGACAGCACCGGACTCCAATGCTCCAATTTGGAGCAGCGGTACCGAAGTGGACCGATTCCCGTAGCCCTCTCGACAGACGGAAACCGGCCCAAGCCAATCGCGTCTACCATTTTTAGCCATTTGTACCTGTGCAATCCTAGTTGTCGATATGCAGATCTTGCTGTAGACAGCATTGTCGTTATTGTAGACAGAATTGTCGTTATTGTCGCTATTCGCAACTTATCCAAAACCGGGTATTGTACCAAACTGGGAACTTCCTATGGCCCTTGCACAGTTTCTCATCTAGTGCACCTTAAGACCCTCTGACCCTAAGTTGTACAGCCAGCGGAGTTTGTCATTCAGACGAATTCATTATTTTAACATCTCTTAACCCTTTAGAAACTGGGGGCAATGGTGCAAAATCGTGCTGGTTGCTACTACTGTTACATTATGCCATTCCTCAACTGAGTACGTTGACCGATCTTCACGAAGTCGAGTCATATTCTATATAAGCGGTTGCAATACACATACATGTATGCTTTAGACACGGACGTCACGTTAAAGTTTGAAGAGCTAACAATCGCAACTGTCGAAAGAAGAAGGATTTTCTTAGTGAATAGTGCTCGATATATTGAGGTTTGACATGCGCAATGTGGGTTTAATTCTGCACAGTAGCGCATTTTAGTTTACCCAGTTCGAAGAGGGTCGTCTTAGAAATCATTACTTCACAAGTAAAAAAAACTGGCAAGTTAGCCTTGGCATGTGTGGCAGTTGTCGATTCGTTTCCACAGGAATCACAAGATCACACAGCGCTATGTTATAAGCTCCTGATATTCAAAAACACACAGAAAAACGTCTTGTGCCGAAGTCGAATTCGCCAGGGAAAAGGCAGGAAATAGTATCTTTACCATGGATATCTCCACCGGAGGTAGAATACGACGAATTTTGAGCGACAATTTATCTCAACCTAAGGCCGATCCCTTTTTATCGATGGTTTATCAACAGTAATGCCCGGTCAAGGCTGCCAGTAGGGGCTTTCAGAAGCACAGCAAAATAAAAACATGTAGCTAAATACACGTATCGGCGATACCGATTTTTGGTACGTGTTTTTCTACTGAAGTTTTGGATTCAATGATATCGTCGACCAAAATTACGTGGCAAAAGGACGTATCGAGGTTGTCGGAGCATATTTGGATGAGAAATATCGAGCATGAAGCGTACTCAGCCATTGTAACGTCTTTTTTATTGCTCCTAAGAATCGCTTGCATGTAGCTCGCATCGCTTCTTTAGGTTTGCTACTACGGGTTTTTGGATTTCAAAAAAGCGGTACTAAGTAAGAAGGCCCTACCTTACCGCTCGACGGAAGCGTCGAATATCCTGGGCTACATACCGACGTAGACTACTTATCACCGGCCTTCAGCTATACCAAGTCCAGTTCTCCACGTGTCTTGAAGACTTGGAATTCTAAAGAACCAGGGTGTCATTTAAAATTATTGAGTGTATTATCCTACTTTAGCAGGTTATCTTATCTACTTCCACCAGTGTCTCACGTGCCTACAACTCCCGCCTTACTTTTTCTTGTTATCGACCTACGTACCCTCACGGGGCGACGACCCCGGGTTGCCTCGTACCGGAAACAGGGTCGGAAAAATAATACTTCACTTTATTAGTTACTACGTAGTATTATGGTAGTGTTCCACAACAATTTTTTAATATTTATTATTGGATGACATCGTATTGCAGTTAGTACTGTAGTATTACTACGTAGTATTGAGCTTTGTCAGCCCAAGTCATTGCGATTTTTACCCCTGATCCCGGGTACTGTGTAGCTGATGCTGGCATGGTAGTAGTACTGCAGGTTTATTGACACACTTCGACAGTTAGGCACTCATTATCTTCCCACTTGTAGCGCTGCATAACATGACTTCATCAACACGCGTGATGGAAGGAAGAACCTGTATCCTGAAAATGTAACCTCGTAAGACAACCACCGGCTACAACACGTCGATTTCGAGATGAGCTTCAAAAGAAGAAAGTAAAATCCTCGGGCGTTGTTTCATTACAAAATATAAGTAAGGATCCAACACTTTAAGGCTACCCAGCTTGGAATGACGCAGCTTATGCAAGTAAGACCATGCGCTTGACAGAGCAGCAGTCCCACTCAACTTGAGCAATACGCGAGCCGAGCAATCCACGTCGAGGCTGGACAAAAATGTACTTAGGCAGTTCCTGGTAACACCGTTGCCGCTTACGCTTAAGCAGAGCCGGCAGCGGTGGTGGTAGCGGCGCTCTGGCCATTAGCCTTGCCGACCTGGTAGATAATCGTGCCGGCAACAGCAGCACCGAGCGAGTACAGGAGGATCTTCTTGATCTTGGGCCACTTGCCCGGGTTCTTCTTGACAGAGGCGGCGACCATCTTCGTGAGCTTGTCGGTCTGCTTGGTCGTAAGCTTGGAGGCTTCCTTAGCACCGGCGGCCATCTTAGCAGCGTTAGCCAGAATCTTCTTCTCGTTCATGGTCTCAAGGAACTTGGCGGCGATGTCATCGGACTTGAACAGCTTAGTGGCGGCGGCGCCGGCGGTACCGGCCTGCTGAGCGCGGAGGTTACGGCCCGTTTCGGGGAGACCCTCAGCGTTGGTGATGCTGATGCAAGCGATGAAGGTGGCAACCACCAGAGCAAGGAAAACGGTGAACCGCATTGTTGAGCTGCTGTTTCTCGATGGACTTCGGGACGAAGGAAATTCTAGAATGAGACCGTCAATGGATTGGGCGCCGGACAGCGTTGGAGCATATAACTTAGACTTGAGTGCACTCCTCTCGGAGGAGAGCCGTTGCTCCACGAGGAACATAGGCTGTTCAAGCAGGAAAACTAATCGGATAGGAAATCCTGATCTACATGGTACATGTACATGACATGTACTACATGTACAGTAAGTTACTGTCAGTAACTGCAGGACGCGTGCCTTGCAGGGATTGCCAATCCCATATAGGTTTCCTTGGCAAAGCCCAAGATTCTGCATCTGTTGCACAGTAACTTCTCGCTCTAAAGTCATGCGGTTGTGTGGAGTTGTTATGGTATCGACGATACCGTATCGTCCCTTTCACTAACTACATGTATTGTGCCTTTCTGTCTTTTTGCGCGTCCTTCAGGGGACTTTAGAAGGTACTTTTTTACTACTGGGGAGTAGTTATATCTTAGGATTTGATATGTAATACGGAGTAGCCACCAACTATTAGGAAGTGCCTCGAAGTTGACCAAGTATTGTGCCTTTCAACACAAATGGCCAATCGGACTGCAAAAAGGTGGTCCTAAGCAGAAGGGGTTAGGTCTCTTGGTA
>KE582650.1:1147-12237 GCA_000443045.1 Phytophthora x cambivora | reverse complement strand
TGCGATTGCCCAGCCCACCTCCTGCAGGATCACAGCGGCACCGGGGGGTGATGGCCCGCACGTGAAGCGCGTGATGTTGGACAGCTCCTGGCCGCGGGCCGCGTAGTCCACGGACCGGTACTCGACCTCGTCCTTGCAGTCGCTGCCGGGGCACGAGCGTCTTGCAGCGCTGCAACGCTCGCAGAACTTGACTCCGTCGCGACGACTCCACTTGGTGGCCATCCCTTCATGGTCCAGGTCGCACCTCATGCGCCGCAGCGGCAGGTGTCGGTAGAAGCTCCTCACAGCCTCTTCGGCGCCGTCCTCGTGTTGCATCCTCTTCTGGAGCCTCTGCGCACGGTTGCGGAGGAAGGGGCTCTGAAGCTCTTCAAACGCGGCACGAAGCTTCTCCGTCGTCAGCTCATGGATCGGACAGGGGTCCACGCCCACGCCGGCTTTCACCACGGCGCGGCCCCAGAACGGTTGGTCTCCGAAAAACGGCACGATGAATGTGGGCTTGCCAGCTAGGAGACCACCAGCAGTAGTGCCAGCGCCGCCGTGGTGCACGACCGCAGAGCAGCGAGGCAAAAGCCAATCATGTGGACAGTTCCCAATGAAGAAGACGTTGTCCGGGATGTCGAGGTCGCCGGCCATGTCTGTCCAACTGGACTGGATCAGCACTCGAACGTTTGCTTGCTTTGCCGCCTCGATGATCATCGCCGTCGTAACGCGTGGGTCTTCAAGCACCATCGATCCGAACCCGACGAAAATGGGTCCTCCATCATTGCCGAGGAACGCTTCCAGCTCTGTCGACGGCGTGTACGATGAGCCGTCATCTTTCAGCGTGACGGTTCCAACGACGTCGTACAGGTCACCCCAGTCGAAAGGCTTCGGCACGAGCGACGGACTCCACATGAACGAGTGCGGGATATCCAGATCCAGCAGCATTTCTCGTCCGCGACCTCCTTTTCGGATGCGTGGCAGGCCCAGCACGTCGTTTCTGAAGCTGTTCACGATACGCTCCGTGCCCTCCCACATCAACAGATCCACGAGCTTGTACGACAGATAATTTCTCCGCTGCGGCTTGTCTTGGTACGGCAGATTCGACATCGGGTGGGGAAACGCCACCGTGGGCACCCACGGCTGCGGGAACATGATATGCAGGGGCACACCGAGCTTCTCTGCAACGTGAATGTGTCCGTAGGTGACGGGGTTGGAGATGATGGCTTGCGCACGAAACGGTGGACCGGGGACACCGGGCGCCTCGCCGTCCGGATCAGGAGCCGACACGGCGGGCCACGTCGACTGCAGGATCTCCTCCAGCATCTGCATCTGCCTCGGAACGTCCTTCTGCAGCGTCTCCAGCTTGAGCGGAGGGATCAGTCTACCACCCGTCTTCACCATATAAGCCGCAAGCTCCTTCGGGTCGCCGCCCAGCGGGTAGAACGCGACGCCGTGGGTCGTCACGAACTCGCGGTAGAGCGAGTGCGTGGCCAGTCGCACGCGGTGGCCGTCCTGCTGCAGTCGTTTCGCGATGGCGAGGAAGGGCTGCACGTCGCCTCTGGTGCCGACGATCATGATGCAGATCTGCATGGCCGGCGGCCGCACCACGACGTCACCGACGTGGATCTTGGCATTGGGCTTGACTGCAATTGGGACGAGCTGTTTGCGGCTGCAGTTCGCCTCCAAGTGGCAGTCCGACAGCGTTTGGCTGCGAGGCCGCGGCTTGGCCGGGCGCCTCCTCCTCAGCGTCGAGTGCTCTCCAGGCCCTTCGTCCGAGGAGGAGCAGCCGTCCTCGAGCTCGGACGCGGCCTCGTCCATGCTCTTGCCTCGCAGCCGCTCCGCATCCTGTTCAAGTTGCTGTTCGTGTTCGTGCCACGTGAAGAGGGTGCGGAGCTGCTCGTGCCAGGCCTGGAAGAGCTGGTCCAGCTGCTGCAGCCGCTCGAAGAGCACGGGCCACGTGCTGCTCTGCGTGGGCTTGCGGATGATCGGGGAGCTGTGCACCGGCGGCGAGTTCTCGAGCCGCCAGAAGAGCGCGCGGAAGAGCTGGTTCGAGTCCTGCAACAGCGAGCGCGTTAGTGGGGAAATGCCGTGAGCTTACATGTACTGTACTTGGCCTTGTGGCTACAAGCGACGTACTGCGAAGCCCCATGTCTCGGAGACGGCCGTGGCCACCATCGCTTCGCGCTTGATCCGCTGATTTGAGACTGAGTGAGGAGCGCGTCGAGATTTGGAGCAAAAATGTTTTTTTTCTCGACGAATTTCGTTCGTGTTGCTGGATAATCAAATTCAACACTACTGATGCAAGGGAAAGTTGAAGTTGCCTCGGCCCAATATTTTGGATACGCAGTTGTTGCCTCTCAATGCTATTGGCCTCATTGCAAGAATTGGCATGGCACCCACAAGCGCCGTCCTCGACGACGATGAACTCAGCCGGAGCTGGCTCCGACTTTACGAGGAGATGGACCGCGTGTACGTCGGGGCGGAAAATGTTGAGATGGAGTCTGTAGATGCGGACGATGCAGAGGAGTTCGGCGACATGGAGAGTGTGGGCAATGACGACGCGTTGGAAGTTGGCGCCATGGAGTTCGTGGGTGGTCAAGACGGCGAGCCGACGCAGTTCGGTGACAGCGAACGATTTTCGTCCGGGTTCCTAAGGTCCTGGTCTGAGCTGAGCGTGGAGCTCGACAGGGCTCCGGCAATGTCGCCCTCTTTCCTGCGTGCGTGGGATTCCCTCACAGCACATATCAACATGGAGACGCAGAGCGATGAGCGCACCGCTACTGTCATGGACCGGGAGGAGAGCATTGAAAGCGAGCTTGATGACCCCCCAGACGATCAAGACGAGGCCGCCGACGATGGTGACCGGCAGTGGAAGGTCCTCGCAATCACATTAAATGCTGTCGTCTTGGAGCATATAGGTGCTGCTGTTGTTCGAATGACGGTGCTTTCTTGCTGGTTTCTCGATTTTGGCCTCTACGCTTTGTGCTTCGGGCCACTTACCACATACAACGAGCGCGGACAGCTCACGTTCAGTGCTGTCGGACGTTGGGTGGGTAACTTGGGTGTTGACCCGAGGCCCTACAGGGGGCGATGCTTATGGAAATTGGGCTACACGACAAGGACTTTTTATATTAGAATTCGCGAGCTGGTGTCGGAGATGCTGAGCTGTGGTTACCCCGACGAAGAGATCGCCAATCTTCAGTTGAAGGGCGTTGTGGTGGGGTTACCTCGCGAGATGAAAAGACTGCATTCTGCTGAGAAACTACTGCGGAACCACTTTTCAACTCGTGAGCTCCGCCTGCGCCATAACGTCGACCTTGACGCCGTGGAGGTCCCACCTGGATACCGAACACGTTATTCTGAAAAAGTCGAGTTTCTCCAAGGCGACAATGAAGGACATGCGTGGGAAACGTACCAATACGTCGAGAATCGCCTTACTCAAGGCCAACCGCTACTTGGTGACGCCCGTGTTGCAGAAATAACACTGCGCAGACAGCACCTCGAGACGAGATTCGAGGTTCACCGCGTAGAGGCTCAAGAACGAAACCAGAAACGGCGGGAGAACTCGCGTTCGGCGTGGAGGTGCCGAATGGAGGCTTTGATGCCGTATTTGACGGAGGAACAAAGACGGTTGGTGAGGTCTCGGATTCGAAGTCGCGAACTAATTTTTGCTAATGACGATGACGATAGTGATGGAGATAGTGATGCGGCAGATGAACCCGGCGGCGATAATGAAGACGCTGCCACCGGTGGATCCAACAACGACAATACGGATGGTGACCCAGGTGACACTGGGCACCATGCCGACGACAACGACACGCATGATCAAGACAGCGACATGGATAATGGAGACTTTGACGGTGACGGCGAAGATGACGATGACCAAGGAGACCAGGATGACCGCGGTGGTGGCACCGATCGCAGCTTGATGAATCAAGTCGAGCTTCATGTCAACTGCGGGATGGACATTGAATGTAGCTCGTCTCCAGTTAAAACAACTTGGTCAGACTGCAGGCCATCGCTACCAAACTGGACCAACATGGTAGGGCTTAACAAGTCTGCTTATACAGATGAATACAAGGCGAGGAAGGCCGCCGAGAAGAAGGCGCGCAACGCAATCTACATGAAGGTGTGGAGATCGAGGCGCACGCCTGAGCAGATCGCCGAGCAGAAGGCGAAGGCTGCGATCAACTCCAAGCTTCGGGTGTCAAGGCGCACGCCGGAGCAGATCGCCGAGCAGAAGGCGAAGACTGCGATCAACGGAAAGCTGTGGATGTCAAGGCGCACGCCGGAGCAGATCGCCGAGCAGAAGGCGAGGAACGCGATCAACGCCAAGCTGTGGAGATCGAGGCGAACGCCGGAGCAGATTGCCGAGCAGAAGGCGAAGAGGGATCGAAAGCGAGCCCAGACGATGTTGGCAACGCCGCAGCCTTTTAAAAAGAAAAAGGCATGAGAAATAGAAATTCTGCAAGAAGTAGTGCAAGTTGCTGGTATTGACTTTCAGCTTAACGAATTAAGGGTTTTCTCCATCTTTTCTGGACTTGAACTCAAGAAGTCCAGGAGCAGTCGATGCTGTGAATGTCTTGGCCGGCGCAGACCTGTCTTCAGGCTTCTTTGACTTGTTGCTTGCCTTCTTTGACTGAATCAGAGCGTTCACCACATCGCGAATCCCCAGTAATATCTTGTCTTTTTTCTTGAGCTCATTTCTTACATCTTCGATCGCGCTCTCTGTGCCAGAAAGCGAAGAATTGGCCTTCTTGTGCAACTCCTTCATTGTCGACATCTCCTGAGCCTGAAGCACGAGCGATTTCTTGATCGTTGCGATATCCTGCGCCTGCAGCACGTACGATTTCTTGAAAGTCGCGATATCCTGCGCATGCTGCTGCTGCAGCCCTGCAATGTCCTGCTTGAGCGCCTTAGTCTCCTGTGCATGCTGCTGCTGCAGCACTGCAATGTCCTGCTTAAGCGCCTTAGTCTCCTGCGCATGGTGCTGCTGCAGCCCTGCAATGTCCTGCTTGAGCGCCTTAGTCTCCTGTGCATGTTGCTGCTGCAGAGTTGCGATATCCCGCTTGAACACCATAGTCTCCTGCGCATGCTGCTGCTGCAGAGCTGCGATATCCTGCTGCAGCACCCTAGCCGCCTGCGCATGCTGCTGCTGCAGAGTTGCCATATCCTGCTGCAGCACCATAGCCGCCTGTACATGCTGCTGCTGTAGAGCTGCGAAATCCTGCTGCAGCATTGCAACAGTGTGCTTGAGTGCCATAGTGTGCTGCGCGTGCTGGTTCTGAAAAGCTTCGACAGCGCGCATGCTGTGTTTGTGCTGGGCGACCAGAGAGGTAACATCTCGCGACTGCTGCCCGAACTGCATCTTCAAGACACACAAGTCCTGGTGATGTCCCTCGATCTTCATCTTCAGTGCTGCAGTTTCCTGCTGATGCTGAGCGTTCTTCATCTTCACGCCATCTTTGTCCAGCCCTTGCTCCTCCATCTTCAACTCGAAAGCAGCCATGTCCAGCTGATGCTCCTCAATCATCATATCCAGAACGGACGTATGCTGCTGTATCGTACTCTGAAACTCCATCTGCTGAGTCTTTAACTTCTCCGTTTCTTGCCCCAGTTGCTGCAGCTCCACAACAAATCCGATACCCTGCACCGCTGGTGTGGCTTCGACTTCACCGCGTTTTCCTTGACCATGATCAACTCTGTCCGAGATACCATGCTCCACTGGTGTGACTTCGACTTCACCGCGTTTGCCTTGACCATGACCAACCCCGTCCGGGATCGCGGGCTCCTGCTCCGGGTCAAGATTAATGCCGTCCGTCACCGACATCGTTGACTGCGAAGAGAGCAAATTGAAGCGCTTCTTGAAGCGAGGCACCCACGCAGCCGTGACCTTGTCATCCTCTCGCTTGCGCTTTAGAATACGGTTGGCGCGGGCCACCAGCTCCTCGACGGCGAGAGTCCCGTCGACCATCAGCGCCTCGAGATCGACACCCTGGCCCACCGCCTGCGCTGCGATCTCGGCAAACAGCTCAGCCTCCATCTCCGGGTGCGCACCCCGGCGCAGACGCATGGTGTCGGGGCTGACGCAGTCTTGTAGCGGGGTGCGCAGGATTTGGCTGATGGTGCTGCGCGCTGGCCTGCCCCGACCGAACTCGCGCGCGCACCAGTCCGCCATCATCTCGTGGGTTAGCTTGGGGTTGGCGTAGTAGTGGCTGCGTGCCTGGTTCCGCATCTGTGTTGTTAGTAGAACCCGTTGGGGTTGCTGCTGCTGCTGCTCCTGCTGCTGCATGTTGATGTTGCCTTGCCTATCACCAAGTTACTCAGTACGGTTAGGTTTGGGTTTTTTAAACTGGAATAACGTGCACTTAATTTAAAATCCACGTACGTGACCCTTGGCGGTCGGATTTAATTAAAAGACCCCAAGTGGTAACCCATTTTTGGGTTTTTATCCCACACACCACCAACAGTCAGAATGCATGTCAACTTCAACGTATAACTTGAAATATGTATTAAAGATTGTACTGAAAAACTGTATGGTGTTGCCTTTACCATCTCGACCTCGAGCCGACGGAAGCTGGCCTCGCATGCCACTTCCTATTTCGTCCCATCCATGGCTCTTCCAAGACGCTTCATCCTCGACATCCTCGACGAGGAAATCGATCGGCACAACGCCGCGCTGATCGAGGCCGACCCGGATGGAGGCGTCGTCAGCATCACCAACTCCGGGAAGCGACAGTTTTCTGCCTTCGCCCGGGATTGGGAATTCTCCGAATTCGACGTTCATGATCAGGCTTTACGGGTGCTACGGGAGTGCGACCCTGGCGACTCTCTTTCGAGAGAGGACGTCGCACTCATTTTCATGAACGACCCCGAGGACGAAGACCAGCCACCTCGCCGTGCGGTGGTCAGAGGCCCCGATGATCGGGAATTCGCATTTCGCGAGATCATCGGGGAGCGACTGACGCCCGATGGCCCAGTCCTCACATTGGACTGGGAGCCGAGCGAGGTTCCCGTGAACTTCGTCCCGCCGGAGCACGTGCGAGCCTTCCGCGACAACGAGCGCAATACTCGCGCTGCGGGTCGGCCGTAGGGAAACCAAGAACAAATAGGAAGAAGCAATACACATTGTTGTTGGTTGAATTTGTTTTGTTATATTAAAGTTATGTAAAGTGTTGTGTATGTATGTGCGTATTTGTTGAGTTGCATGGGGTGGTACCTTGTGGCTTTCGCTCTCCATGCACCAATGCAGAGAAGTGTCTCCGCAAACCCTGGGCACTAGGTGGCTTTCGCGCTTCTAGTGCCCCCACTGCTTGGTGGCTTTCGCGCTTCAAGCAGTGGTGAGTCCCCATTACATGCAACAACCCCCGCACATCAATACATATAGTACATGCACACATACATACATCATATAAACAATGCACTCTATACGAACCGTAGACAAACTCAAACAAGAGATAGAGGTGGAAAAACGATGTGTATTTAAAAGGGTTATCTACATAATACAGAACAAGACCACATCACAAAAGTTAGTATCTGAACAGCACGTAGCAAGCGATGACTCTCAAATATAGGACGTACCATTGGTATTGCAGCGGGGGGGGGCAGCGTCGTCCGGCGTGGTCCTCCTGGAGCTCGCTGGCGGGAGTCTCTGGCCTTCGTCAAGTCTCGCGGCCTGCCGTTCGCGGGGCTGGGCGTGCTGCACGCCGTCGTGCAGCTCTGCGACCTGCTGGGGCCCTACACGCTGTTCCAGGGCGCGCTGCTGCTGCAGGAGCAAGACGAAGAGGGCCATGACGACGCGGAGACCAGACGCGGCCTGCTGTTCTGGCTGGGGGCGCTGCTGCTCTCCAGGCTGCTGCGCGCGCTGCTGTCGGCCTTCGTGCGCGCGTTGTCCGGCGTGGTGCTGTTCTGGCTGGGGCGCTGCTGCTGCTGTCGGCCTTCGTGCACGCGTTGTCCGGCGTGGTGCTCTCGATGGAAAAAGGCAACTGCCGTTTGGTTGGCGGCAGTTGCCTTTTCATCTTTTTAAGCGCTTAAAAATAAGCGCCAGATGGCATCTGGCGTCATGCCACTGGCACAGAGACGTCTGGCGCCGAGAAGCAGCACCTGGGTAGCATCTCGCTGCCTAACCGGGAAGCAGCAACTGGGTAGCATCCGTCGCTCACGCGGGTAACATCTCGCTGCCTACCCGAGAAGCAGCAACTGGGTAGCATCTCGCTGCCTACCCGAGAAGCAGCAACTGGGTAGCATCTCGCTGCCTACCCGAGAAGCAGCATCTGGGTAGCATCTCGCTGCCTACCCGGGACACAGCTCAGTGATAGCAGACCCGCGCCGTGCCAACTGTTGCTGGCACCGGCAAGCATAACGGGCATAACGGCTGGTGTATCCATTCGCGGTTGGTGTTACTGTGAGTGAAACGGTCAACGAGACCACCGCAAAAAGATTTTTTGTGAGCTAGAAGTCATTAACTTTAGTCGTGATAAATGCAATCGAGCCTTATAAATGGCCGTGTGAAAGGCAAAAAGAGCTTGAAAACTCGAGAGATCGGTTCAGCAACCGCAGCAGCAGAAGAAGGAGAAGACGATGAGGAGGAAGAAGACCACGTCGGAGTGACTTCGACAGCAACCGAGAGCGAGACCAGCACAGCATCACGAACCCGCACCCACAGCTAGGCAGCAGCATCGTAGCTGCTTCAAACGCGAACTAGCAGGACCAAAACCTCTTCACAGGTCGTCGTGGATGCGGGTCGCGTCGTCTCACTCGTCGTCTTCGTCCAGCTCGTGGGCCTTGTTGTCCCCCTTCTTGGCGAACCCCTTAATCTTGTCGGCCCACGAGTCGGCCGTCTCCTGCACCTTGGACGACACGTCCGAGGCCTTGCTCTTCATCTTGCCCTTAGCCTCCTCTTTCTCGTCGCGCGCGCGGTCCCGCGCCTTGCGCGCACGGGCCTTGGCATCACCCGCCATCTCGTCCGACTTTTCCTTGGTGCGGTCCATCCAGTCGTAGTCGTCGTCGTTACGGGAGCGGCTCGAGCGCTTGCGCTTCTCCTGCTCCTTGCGACGGCGCATCGCATCCTGCAGCGTAGGCAGCAGCAAAGGTCAGTTCAATCAGCTCACAGCAGAGCAATGGACAGCCGGTCGCACCTGCACACACTGGCGGTAGTCCTGTGTCTCCTGGTCGCAGCTGGCGCGGTCGAAGGAGCCGCCCCAGAGCTTCTGGAACCAGTCGCCGTAGCAGGCCTTGACACGCTCCTTCTGCTCCTCACACTCGGCGAACGCGTCCATCTTCATCATGCGCAGCACAGCGAACAATCGGCAATGAGGAACGGGGGCAACGGCACGGAGGAGGAGAAGGAGAAGAACATCGGAGACGGCGGGGACGCGGCGCCGAGTGTCGCGCGCATCGGCACCGATCGTAGCAAACTTCAAAATGTTCGCTCACCTTTCTTCAATAACAACTTATACTGTAAGTCAGATAGCAGAGGCTTAGAATATGGCTTACCAGAAATGATCACCTTGCCAACCCGTTGTTGCGACAGTTGGGTCTGTTTGTCACCCTGTATCGTTTTTCGCGGGGAGTTAGGGGGGGACACAATAGCAGAGCACTCGGTTTCAAATGGGGTGACTTGATTTCACTATGAACGAGGTACTACCGCGCGGGACAGCGCCCAGTCCCACAGGCTGCGCGAACCTATGCTCCGGTTTGTAACCATTTAACTGCCCATTCAATAACGTATATCGGCGTATTTTCGGTTATTAATAAATCTCGATACCGAAAATACCGGTAGGACCGAAAGTATTTTGCTGTCGATGTTGCAGTAATCAAATTTGTGAAGTAACGATATGAAGTATGAAGTACCACGGCCGGGAGGTACCGGTATCACTCGGACAAAGGGCTCATTTCAAGAAGCGCATCCAAGCTGCACCCCCCGAAGACAATGGCAGGAGCTATCAAGCAGCACGCGCTGTCGGCGCTGAGCAGCCGCAAGACGGACGGCAAGGGCCTGCGCGTGGCCATCGTGCACGCCAAGTGGAACGCCGAGGTGGTGAACTCGCTCGTGTCGGCCGCCAAGGCGGAGCTGCTGCGTGCGGGCGTGGCCGAGAGCGACGTGGTCATCGCGGACGTGTCGGGCGCCTACGAGCTGCCGTACGCCGCCAGCCGCCTCATCGCCTCGCAGAAGCTGGACGCCGTTATCTGCGTCGGCTGCCTCATCAAGGGGGACACGATGCACTTCGAGTACATCTGCGACGCCGTGTCGCAGGGCATCATGCGCGTGCAGCTGGACACTGGCGTGCCCGTGCTCTTCGGCGTGCTCACGGTGCTCAACGAGCAGCAGGCCAAGGACCGCGCCGGACTCTCGGACAAGGGCCACAACCACGGCACGGAGTGGGCGCAGACCGCCGTCGAGATGGCGCGTCTGCGCGAGGCCACGCTCAAGGGCGGCTGCCCCATGCGCCCCCACGAGCACCTGCCGTACCACAGCCTGACCAACTGCCCGTTCTTCACGATCTCCACGTGGCTGCACATTGCCACGCTCGGCGCGCTCGGCTTCGTGGCTGCTTCGGTCGCCAAGAAGCTCGCGTAGACAGATATGCACAGGCCATAGCATAGCGAAGTACTGGTAGTAGAGAGCTACTCTCAGACCTGAATTTGACAAACAAGTTCTCCTCTTTTTGATTGCTTTGACGTGGTTAGTTAGAACCCGATACGGACCTTGCTCACGGGCGCAGCAATGCGCACCCCGGAGCCATTGCTGCCGGTGCTGCGGTGGGACCCGTTGCTGCCAACGCTGCGTACCGACCGATCGCTGCTCACAAACAACACCACAGTTAGTTGGTCCGCATGGCAACAACAACTTGCAGCGAGCACGTCAAACCTTTTGTCGCTGCGCGCCGACATGGGCCGCTGCAGTCCTGCTCCGTCGGCTCTCGCTGCAGCCGTCCGTCCTGGTGGCACCGCTGGAATGTGCATCCCAGCTTCGCGCACTGCCATCTGTAGCGGGTCTCCGATCTCAGGGAACTCGTTGGCCAGCTGCCCCAATGTGTAGAGCAAGCTCGCGCTGATCTCCTTGAGCTCCAGCGCCTCCAGCATGATCTGCTCCTTCGTACGCCAGC
>KE582364.1:5694-15911 GCA_000443045.1 Phytophthora x cambivora | reverse complement strand
GCTGGTGCCATCGCAGTGGCCACAGCGGATGGGCGCTCCCTCGGCTCTGCAAGAGTCAACACATCCACCTTCTCGTCCCAGACCTTCGAGAAGGCACTACAAACTACAAGAACGCGCTGATTCCAGACACATTTGCGCTGCACAAAAACGTATTTCCTTCTTCTCTATAAGACAGTGTACGAGGCATGGACTCGAAAGCCCCGACCGAACACAACCCCCCCCCCATCATCAGGCATCAAGCTCTTACTATGATCTACCTGACCCAAGGAAGCAGCATGGATTCTGCAGCTGCGATTATGGGTATCTCGCACACGCGCGCTGTGGTGTACATCAATGAAACCCTAGATGTCCTAACAAGTATGGCAAGCTCTGCGGTCTCTATGCCTACTGGGAACGAAGTTGCGGTGGTTGAGGACGGGTTTTTTGCTCAAGCAGGATTTTCAGACGTCGTTGAGGCAATCGACGGAACCCTTATTCGCGTACCGCGCCCATCCGACTTTGAGGGCTGGTATGGTCGAAAAGGGTTCCCTGCCGTTAACGCCCAGGCCGTTGTTGACCATCGCGGGATCTTCAGATCACTTTCGGTTCGAGCAGGCTCAACCAATGACCAGCCTCTTTGGCATGACTCGGACGTCAAGAAAAAGTTGGTATATTTTACGCATTTGTACGCAGTTGGATACTAAAACTATTTGTTAGAATTTCTTCTTATGTGCCTCAGGGGAAGCACTTACTTGGCGATGCTGGATACAAGGTGTGACAGCATTTAATTGCGCCATATCCAGAAGCAGCAGCTGCCGCCAGCAAGCGAATGCGGAGGTACAACTACAGGCACTCTCGAACAAGAATTGTGGTCGAGTGCGCCTTTGGGCGCATGTAAAACCGTTTCCGGATTCTACTTGGCAAGATTGAGCAGAAGACGAAGGATTATATCGTTAAGGTGATCGTTTCGTGCGCTGTGCTTCATAATTTCCGAACAATTCTGGCTGATAAGCACAGTGTCCATGGCATTGACCCGCTGCTCAGATATGCACAAGCTGACAGCTCAGAGGACGAAGTCAACTCAGCATCAGTTACGTCACATGCAATAGGCGAAGCAAAACGCGATGATATTGCGGAGTTGTTTATGAAATATATGTACTGCAACTTCTCTGCTACATGTAGCAACTTAAGCATCTTAATTTGCTGCTGTTGGACACGAAGACTTTCAGCATGCTGAGTTGGTGTTTTCTGGAAGACTTGTTGTATCGTGAATTACTTTCGCTTTGTCCGTATCAAGCAATTTGCTCTATTTCCTACCGGGTCGGATAATTACCCCAGCTTTCATCCTCTCGTGTATAGATATCACTGGTATTATACATATGTACATGATACACTATTTTCAGGTCGAATAATTTGACCTTGAAATGCCAATTCGACTGTACAATTCACCGGGATTGGATTGTTTCCTGAGTTAATTCGAGAAAAGGCTATTTTCAGAGATAAGAAGGCGAGTACGAGCGGAATAGACCATCTCAGCCTCCATAACCAAGGCCGGCACGTCGGCGTAGTGTAGATACAGTCATTTCCAAACTTTCAACGCGCCAGAAGCAGACAAAGCAACCGCTAACGCGTTCACAGCGCACAAACCGCCCGCAAATATTCTACGTCGAAAATGACTGCATCCTCCCTCTCTCGCGGCTCCTACCTCCTCGTCTTCCCGGAAGACCTGAACGGCTCCATCACCTCCCCGGTCTACGCGAAGATCTCCAACACCAGAGGCACGTCGGTGACGGCGCTGCTCGACGCGGATGGTGACGAGTGAGGACCTACGGTGAGACTACTGAGAACGACCGCTCTAGCAAGAAAAGTAGACGGCACGGATGCCGAAGGCGGGAAACTGGGTACCCGGGTCCGACAAACCGTGTGTGCCAAGATTGACGGCCACTTCCGCTATGGTCAAGTCACGGGATACTCCGAGTCAGATCTCATCATCAGCACGAAGGGTTCGGCTCAAGCGCCAGCGGAAAAACTTCGTAAACATGAGTGATTTCTCCGTCTCAGCCAATTTTCTACCAGCTGCGGACCCCTCGTCGCGGGACGACGTCCTGGCAGGTGCTATCAGTTTTCAGCAATACGGTACAGTTATGTGTGACGCAGTGACCCAGCAACTCGCCACGACACTCTACA
The DNA here is from genome assembly GCA_000443045.1 of Phytophthora x cambivora. Taxonomy (NCBI): domain Eukaryota; phylum Oomycota; class Peronosporomycetes; order Peronosporales; family Peronosporaceae; genus Phytophthora; species Phytophthora x cambivora. The sequence goes on along the minus strand of KE582364.1, from coordinate 13,745 downwards.
ACTTCATCGGTCCCCTCAAGAGTCGAAAGCTGTGGCCCCAGGACATGCCTCTCACGCTAGTACTGTGGATCGACTCTCAACTCGAGTAGTATAGGAACGCGGTGGCGGTCGACGGTGTAGCTGGGACAGCAACAAGAGGTCTGATTTCATCACGATTTACCCCAGACAATCTCGAGTTACACGGGCTTTTGCTAACTGCCCAGCGAGAAAAGGTGGAGGCAATGACGCTGCCGGCCCCCTGCAACACCCACGTTCAGATGAGCAACCACGGCCACCGCGTCCACAACGCCACGGTAACAACAAAGTGAGGAAAGTACCTGAGGGCACCCAAATCCCACGACAGGATGGAAAGGAAGTATGTCTGGAGTTCCTGTCGAAGCGCGGCTGCCTTTCAAGCGACCCGAACGTGTGCGACTACGCCAGCAGAGTGCACTTCTTCCCGGCTGCGCTGTCGGAGAAGCTCAAAGGGAACATTCGCAACAGATTCGGCGGCATCAATAGCAAGTATACCTCCACATGAAGACGTCCAGGAAGCGATGGACTCTGCGACCTTGGACAGAGTAGTGGGGACCATCACGTGTTAGATGCCTCAATAGACTCGGCTTCTCAGTACGTACCTCAAGTTACCTTGTCGGAAGCAGAGCATTCCGCTGTCCCCTGCAAAAACGGGGCGAAACTAGCTCACATCAGCTCACGATCCGCCTACAACGCCACGCTGGCCCGGATAACCCAGCTCGAGTAACAGCAGCGCGTACTCCCCCGATCTCAGGGACGTATCCGCGCAGCTCGCGTGGCATGACTCAGTTAAAGTCTTTGTGTACCCGACAACACCGGTCTCGTGCTTCAGGTCGCAGCAGATCGCTCGGCATGGCTCAGATTGAGCCACTGAAGCCCCAATTTTACTGCTTTCGTCAGATAACACTGCCCGGTTTAGCTACCACGGCTCAGCTCGAGTTATCAACCCGGCATCGTGTTTGCACCAGTGGCTCCGGCAAAGATCCTAGAATAAATGGTGGTTACCAGCCTGGCGGTACAGAGTTGCCCATACTTAGCACATCCAACAACCAAACGGCTCAACCACGGGTCGAAACGAAGAGCCGCTCGCGCGCATGCTGGCACCACCACTACGCCAGCACCACAGATACAACGTGAAGGACACCCTGAATTTCGGCTACACGCAACGGAGCTACCTCGTCAAACGTTGAACCCCTCACGGTCCCTCTACAAGAGCCGAAGTCGATGGCAAGTCACGTCCAACGGAAACTGAGTGAGCGTGCGACAGCACGCGCAGCTAGTCAAGTACACGCGTTCAGCTCATTCAGCACGCGGCTCGGCGTAGCTCCCCCACGAGATATCCCTCTCCGTCAGAGCAACGGTCACTGGCAACTTAACACGGAACTACAGCGTGTTACTACGGCGATGGCATGTGAACACAAGATGTGCCTCCAAGACATTGTTGAACTGGTACGAGGCCAGAAGCGAGGCGACTTTCGCCCGAACCAGACAGTGTATCCCGCTCGGTTCACTCGACTGCTCGTGGCTACCGACACAAAGGCCTGTTGGTGCAGATAACCCGCACTGATATTCAACCAACCTGGAAGCTGCCTCTGATAGATTCCAAGTAGGAAGCATCCACCAGCCCATCTAAGTCTTCCAGCGACGCCATTTAGTCACACAGGTCCTCGATAAAGTCGGCTCGCACTGTCCCGAGGCCGTGTATGAGGCGGGAAAAGAGACTCGTGCGCTCGTCGTCAGGAAGGTACCATTCCGGCGCCGCGGGGGTAAGCTCCTCTCGGTTGTCGGACTGCTCCAGCAGATGCTTGTAGGACGCGTTCCAGCGCTCCATGTTAAAGTCCGGTGCGAGGAGTTCCTGGAGCGGTGGGTGCAGCTTCTCGTCGTCGAACGACTCCTTCGGCACCAGACCACACAGCTGGAACGCCTTCTTGATGTCGTCCGCAGAGCGCGTCGCCATCCAGTCAAGAGTCCACTGCCCAACGATGTAGGGACCTTGGGGTTTCCTGCCCGCGTCTGTAGCGCTGGGTCCTGGAGAGCTTGCTGGATATACCCGTCATACTTGACCCTGTAGAACGCCTGGAAGCTTCGATTCACTGCGACATCGAGCGGCTGCAAGAGGTTGGTGAGGTTGGGCGGGATGATCACCATGAAAACGTTGTATCGCTCCAGTCGGCGCGAATCCTTCAACTTCACGTGGCAGCCGTACGAGTCGATCAAGTAGAGCGCGGGCTCGCGGTAAAGCTGGGTTTCCTTACGACCGTACACGACTGTCTTGGCATGATCCAGCAGAATCTCGTCGTTCCACATGCCCGTGCGATTGACGTCGACCAGCATACCGGCTGGAACAGTAGGCTTGTTCTTCAACTTCGAAAAGAGAAGGTGCGGAGGGAGCATCTTACCGTCCGCGGTGATAGAGAAGGTAGCTGTGAACCGCTTGTGAGTTGTTCCGCCCTTCCACTGTAGAACTTCACGCGAGCCTCTCGTCGCAATCGTGGTCTTAGGTTCCGTCTCAAAGTAACGGGGCACTTGGTCCATGCTGATGTTGTTTCTCGGCTGGATGTTGTGCGTGGCAATAAGCTGCTGCACGCGCTGGATAAAGTCCCGGCAGGTCTCTGCAGCATCCGCGGGAAACGTGCGCGTCGTCGTTTGCCGGCGAGGGACGAGTTGCTTCCTCTTCTTGAAGCGCGCCAGCCACCCCGTAGATGAATTGAACTTGGGCGTGTCGGGACCGTGTAGCTTGCGGTCGATGTTCTGCGCTTGTAGCCGTATGTAGCTGTCCTTCACACGAAGTCCCTTGGCATTCCTATCGAGGATCCAGGCGTGGAGTCGCTCCTCCATCTCGCCGTGCTCGGGGCCGAGCCCTCCGCCTCCTAGACGACGCGTCGTTCTCGTTGCAACTTGGCGATTCTTGGAGGCTTCATGAAGCTTTTGGCGGTCATTCCACCAGCCTCGCAGCGTGCCTGGCGCGACGTCGTGCTTGATACCGAGCGCATGGAAGCCGCTGCCACTGACGCCCTCCTCGGGTTCGGCAATCACGGCGAGTTTGTCCTTGATAGCTCTTTCGCTTCTGTGTAGCCTTGCTCGCGTCCATCGTTGCAGAATTGGAAATGAAATTTGCAGTTGGAGAACTTGTCCGCGTCGTCGGAGTTAGAACGAGTGGCAAGGGCGCCCGTACTCGACTTGGACCAAGTCACTGGTTGACAGTAGAACCGTACTTAACCGAGAACGGTGTTCGGCGTAGAACCGGACTCAACCGAGAACGGTGGTCGGCGTTATATTCCAACGAGCGTTATAATCGAATTTTTATCTCCAAACTTCGAAATTCAAATATTCGAATAGAGCGCCTAGGCGCAGTGTGCGGGGTAAAACGGTAGCGATTCTCGGTCCTGGTACAACCAACGAAGAAACATTTAGCTCGTGGAAATCAAACCTTCGAGTTTTGGGCCTGCAGTTTGACACCGATGCACGGACAGTGTCAATGCCTCGTGAGAAAATCGCTAAAGCCCTTGTTTGTGTTCAATCAGTGGCAACTCAGCAGCACGTCACTCGAACCCAGCTGCAGCAGCTCCTAGCAAGTCTACCCCATGTTCGCTCGTGTCTCCGAGCCGCAAAACCCTTCTACCAACGACTACATACCGCAAGTATTCGAGCGCCACTCTATGGCAGGATAGCAGTCGAGGACTCGATGATCTATGATCTACCATGAGTCTCACTCATGGCCGGCTTCAACAGCTACCCCTAGCAATGTTTGCGGATTGCAGGGGCAGACCCTTCAACATTCGGAGCTCACTCCATGAGAAGCGCGGGGGGGGGGGCTCTTTGCGGCTGGGGTCGACAGGCTCACAATCAAATTATTTGGAAGATGGTCCTCCGACGCAGTCGAGCGATAAGCCAGGATGAACGAGACGACAACAAGATCACTGGCGGAACAGATGGAAAGAGAGGCTCGGTCACGTATCAGCCCAGTTACACTAGTTGTGGCTTTGTCCAGCTATAACACAGAGCTCGACTAGCTAACTGTCTGCGCCCCTATCGCTGTATTATCTCTGAAACTGCTGTTTTTCCGCAAATATAGTGTACTGTATCTAGTTATGTACCACGCAAATCGCCAAGAGCACATTAAACATGAATGTAACACCCGTAAAAATATCAAAAATAGAATATGTTCTATGAAATTTATTTCAGAGCAAAGACACGATCCCGCTGACCGTCCTTTTTTTCCATAATTTGTGATCACGCCGACGCGGAGACGGTGACTCTATGCGAGGAGCCAGATCCGCTGCACAGAGACCTGAGCCGGAGCCCTGCAAAGAGCGCTAGATGCTATACGAGAGGTGCAAGATGCGAGTTGTAGGTGGAGATATGTTTGATCATTATAACAAGCATACACAGATAAAGTCGTTGGTTACTGGAGCTGCTTAGCAACTAACTTCACTTTAGCTCAACGGAGAACAGTTGTGAAGATGACTCTCTTGGACCTGGACAAAATTCACGGCATGACAGAACTCGAGGAAGGACAAGTTTTCGCCTCAACCAAGGTAGCAACTAACTTCACGAAAGACTACAAATTCAACATCGACAACCGTGCTACAAAACAGCCAAATGGTGGTGGAAAATCAGCAGTGTATCAATGCAGTGATTCCGCGTGGTGTTCATGACAATATGTTGTTTATAGCAGGGCAATTTCGACAGACAAGTTTTAATACTACTTGACATCCTTAAACAATGTTCACTCAGTAAATCTCCCAACGGCAACTTCAATTACTTCAAACTTTCACAAGCGCATTTGCAGCGAAATAGGAAACCAGTAGATGACACGTACAAGGTCTGATGCTAGAGCGAAGATTAGCTCACCCGCGTCTAGGAGTGTTTGTCTGCGTGCAGCTCGTCCGCATGAAGCTCGTCGTCGTCCTGCTCCCACGCGTGCAACTTGTCCACGTCCTGCCCCTACTCGTCATCGTGCGGCTCCTTCGCGTGCAGCTTGTACACATCCAGCTCCTGCTCTTCAGTGTGCGGCTCTTTCGACTGCAGCATGTCCACGTCCAGCTACTCGCTCAGAGTAACAGGCTCCAGGTCGGCATTCAGCACCTCGCCGGGTACCACAGGCGCTCGGTCAGTGTACAGCTCAACGGGCTTCCCACGAGTGGTCAGCAATGGCGTGGCTCTCATTAGACCCCTTTTTGCATCTGGTCCCTGTTTCGGGAAACTGCTGTCAAGGGGTCTCTGTTTTCGTATTTCCCAATTCAGGCCGTGTTTGACTTGCGCAGCGCAATCGAGCTTGATGAAAATCGGGCTGGAACCACAAGCCAGTTGTTTTGTTAGCAAAGCATTTGTAAAAAAGAAAGAATCGGAACTAATGAAGTCAGTGAGAATGATTCGAGCGCGGCCGCTACGAGGCGGTCGGTTTGGTCTAGGTCCCAGTAGTGTGGGCTGTCGGCCTCCGCTTCGTTCCGGCGAGCAATAGTTTTCTAAGTAGGGTGCATAGCTTGTTGCATGTTCACATGCTGCTGCATCCGTTGGTTGTCAAGTGAGGCCAATTCCAAACGTGCTCGATTCCAAATCAGAGCAGGACCTGAATTTCAGAACCAGTCGTTTTCGGTCATCAAGCTGGTTTCTATTTCGGGTGTTTCAAGTCGTAATCGGGCTCGTTTGGGAATTACAGCTGCATTTTGATAAAAAGAGCTGGTTTGGGCTCAAGTCGAACACGGCCTCAGTGTTTTGGGAAATACTCATTTTTTTAATTCCCGGCCAATTTTGTCCAGGTTATATTTCACCAGCTTTTTCTTTTCCACTTGATTGGAGTCCCTTCATATAGGCATCGCTTGTTAATAAGAACGAGAACTAGAGGGATGGGCTGGTATCCATGGGGAACATATTTCGGGGCAGGACATATTTCTGGGTATGGGTTCCATATAAAAATCCAAGTCGGGACAGGAATATTTCGAGGCAAGGCCCCATATAAAAATCGAGGCCATTAAGGAAAAATAGGCCCCTGCACAATCACTCACTAGCTCCAAACTTACTCTTTTAAAGCTGTCGTGCGTACCGTATCCTAAAAGGTGGGAAATGACTCTTTCCATTGTGCGCGCTTCAACGACCTCATTGACCAACACAGTGAACCCTTTTTGGAACGCCCTCAGCGTCACCACCATTGCGCTCGTGCGAGCTTTTACCACTGCGTCATAAAGGCCTTGTGCCTATTGATTTATTATCTAACGGTAAAACTAAACATCACCTTTATCTACTCCACTTGCAATATTATTGAACGTGAAGTAATTATTTCTTTTTGTCGGATACTTCTCTGGTCCACCGTTCTATGGCCATTTCATATATTTTACTATAACTTTTGTACTTATACTTTGTTTTCAACAAAAAGACCACCAAATGAGAGCTTATCTTTACGGATACAAACCCTACCTTTCTGAGCCAATCACCGTCCGCACAGAATCAAATAACTTGACCTTTTGAGCCAAGATTTTGACCATGATAAGGTTTTTTGTCGTAATTCATTCAATATGAAGCGATATTAGACGGTACATTCAGGATGAGTTAGTTTGGTTATCTGCTTCAGCCCTGCATTTCGTAAGCTTCTCATATGACGCGGAAGTTGACCGTTTCCAATCAAGGTTTAATTGGTTGTTAAGGTAATATCGGAACGTTCAGAGGAATTACTGGGTTTGGATTGGCCGAAACGGCATTATGTGGGCCACATAAAACCTCAATGGCGATAGAACGGTGGACCAGAGAAGTACTATTTATCCCGGGTATTTTTCAAGCACAACTACCATCGGATTGCAAAAAATATATATGCATTATGTTAGTATTAGCCCCTGGGACGGACTCTGGATACAAAATCCAGAGAACACAGTCACAACACTCTGCGTATGGCCTTACCGTAAAATTCGACTTCTATCCGACAGACACTTATATCCGACAGTTTATTTCAGCCAATAGCATCACGTGATTACGTTTGGCAACTCATTTCCGACAAGCGCAGTTATTTTTTAGCCTAGCGTCGGTATTTGACCAGCTCACCAACCAGCCATTACAGCCGACTCTACGAGTTTGCCGACCAGTCAGCTTGCTTTGCTGCGGATCGTGCCAGCTTAACTACTCTTCATTTTAGTTCTACTTCTGAAATGGCGCGCGGCAAGCGTCCCAAGATCAACCCATCAGGTGGCGCGAAGCCCAAGCAGCTCACGCGAGATACAGCCTGTCCTCAATGTGGCCAAAGACCCGCTCGCACTCTTGTTTTATTTCCTGCCGCAGAAACTGTGGAGTTTCTGTGGAGTCAAGACCTACCACGCGCAGTCAATCCCACTGCGTGCGCGGGCGATACGATCTCAGCAACGTCGCAATGGTGGTGAAGTCGAGGATTTGGGTGAGATTCGGCGCCAATTATCCAGGGGTTCTGACATCGAGGCGTGGGAGGTGCTACGAGTGATGGGGCTACTCATTGCGCGAATGCATGTTCCCATTGGCAAGGGCATCGCGGCACATTGGTCGCTGAAAAAGGTGGGAGCATTGCCTACCAACCGGTTCAACCTGTTCATGACCAAGAACAGATTTTTCCCATCATGGGGTACCTCCACTTCAGTCGCCTCAAGCCAAGTTAGACCGTGCCTGGAAGATCCGACCTGTGGTAGATGTACTTCAACGAGCCTACGCGCTAGGCTACAGGACACCCCCCGTCATCAGCTTCGACGAAGCTACGCTTCCGTCGCGCTCACGCTACATCCCGACCAGGCAGTTCAACAAAGACAATCCCCACAAGTGGGGCACGAAGGTTTTTGTTGCTGCCTGCGCGAAAATAGTGGTGAGCATTCGCTCACCATGTTTTTTTTCTGGCCTAAGTGCTTATCCCCAATCAGATTTTTTTAAGGATAAAAATAAGGACCAAATTTGAGGCAGCTCGCTTGACCCCAACCTAGCAGGTATGAAGCTATTGCAAGTATCGGTAGAAAGATCTGTATTTGGTCTACATGATGCAAGCATCAGTATGTGCTCAAGTTGCTCTGCCTTCGTTCTGCAGCTCA
>KE582262.1:3900-15129 GCA_000443045.1 Phytophthora x cambivora | reverse complement strand
CCCATTTGAGAACGGAGTAACGAGTGTACACGACCAAAGGACAACCCTCAACCAGAGTCTTGAACGTCTGGAGCACCCGGATGACAGCCAAAACTTCTTTCTCGGCAATGTGGTACCGGAGCTCCGCGTCGTGAAGGACTCGCCCCGTGAATCGCACGGGCTGAATAACACCATCATATTCTTGTCCAAGCACCGCACAAGCAGCCCACTGGTAGCCATGTGGAATGATGACGAAAGGTTTCGGACGGTCTGGATGCCGGAGCATTGGTGTAGACACAATCTTCTGCTTCAGAATGGCGAACGCTTCGTTCGCCCGGAGTAAGTCTCGACCAGCTCGGACTTGATCGTCTGTCAGCTCATACAACACTGCGGCGACCACCGGGAAATCCTCGATGAATTTGTGGTAATAATTCAGGCTCCCGAGGAAGGACTGAACTCCTTTTAGGGTCTTCGGGAATGGTAGATCCTGGATGCCCTTTACGATTTTCGGAGTGGCCCTGATTCCCTCAGCCCCAATCTCGTGGGACAGATAAGGGATCGTCCTCTTCCCGAATTCGCTTTTGGGCAAGCTGACCGAAATATTCCAATACCGCAGACGATACAACAATGCGTTCAAATCGTCACACAGCTGGTCTCAAGTCGCGGCACTATGAGCGATGTCATCAATATCAATATAAGAACTACGCCCCAGCACCGGTCCCATCCGGGATGGCATTGGGATGTTCCGCTTGAAAACCGTCATCTGCTCTGTCAGTACTGGCAAATAGTCTTCCGGATGTGTGACGTCAGGGTCCAACTCAGCACGTTCCGGTTTTCCCGAATCTTGCGAGTCCAAACCGAGATAGTCCAGGACTTCCTGGTCCACCAGTGCCTCCTCTTCAGGTGATAATCGAACAAAACCCCATAGGCAGTTGTCGATCACATGCTGATAGATCAGTAGTGCGTTCTTCAAACCGAATGGCATTCGTACCCACTGGAAATGTCCGAACGGACAAACAAATGCTGAAATGAGCTTAGCGCGTTCGGTCATTCGGATTGCTCAGAAGCCACTAGCCATGTCGAGACTCATAAACCACATTACACTTTCAAAACCGACCAACAGATCGTCGATCAGGGGCAACAGATAATTCAAGAGCCGAATGAAGCCGTTGACTATTCGGTAATCAATGCACACCCAGATGTCGACGCCATTCTTCTTGAGAACAATCCCAATCGGGGATGCCCAAGGAAATTCGGAATGTTCGACTAGCCCGGTCTCCAGAAGTTTCTTGAGTAGTTCATATACCTTGTTCATGATGTGCGGTGCGATTGAGCGGGGTCGTTGTGCCACAGGGCGAGCGTCTCCCACGTCCAAATCCCACACCACACCTCGAGCTGGAGCCGGGGCCGCATTCCCATCACCCAGGAAATTTTTCCGATGGTGTTTCAGGATTCCCCTGGGCTTGCGATCCTGAGTGTCCGTACTCAAACCGGGTTCCCCCACATCTGCCTTGGTAATGTCACACTCCAGACTGAGGTCCAGCAATTCGGGCAGTAACGCCAACTCATCTTTCAATTGTGTCATGAGCTCGCTTCCTTCATGAAGGTACACAGCCGGTTCCAGGCCTAATTCTTCCGCATTCACCCGCATACAGCGGGCGTATTCCAATTCGAGCTTCTCGGCGGGTGTGCCCGTTGTAATCACAGAGGGCATCTCGGGATCCTCGTCCTTTCGGACTGGTTCGTCCTGAAGTATATCCTCCTCAGCCGCTCCTTCCAAAACTTGGTCTTCTTCATCTGTGTTGTTCGGATGGAGTCTTGTCGTTGTGATTGCTCAACTCCTTCGCTTCCAGAATCGCTTACTGGCGAACTCGAACTTGACACATTCGCAAGTGCCATCTTCTGGTCCTCCCGAGACATCACGTCCAGGTGTCTGCTTCTCATATGTGGCCGGTTCACATTCGCAAGTGCCATGTTCTGGTTCTCCCGAGACATCACGTCCAGGTGTCTGCTTCTCATCTGTGGCCGATTCCGAGTGGTCAAGACCTACATTCGGCGTGGGTATTGGCCTATCCTGCAAATGCACCATGCGAACTGCTTCGGTGTCCGTCCGCGGTCGCATCAGCAACTTACGGCCACTGGTAGCTTCGTGTCTGTACTGCAGGCGGCTCTTCATCCCGAATCATTTGCTCATAGCGTCTCGCTCGCAACCTCGCTTGGGCGGACAACGTGCTTTCAAAAATCAACTGCTGCCACTCCTGATAACGCCGTAATCCAGGTCGCACGAAACGTCCCGCCGTCGGGAAGTGTCCGTACTCAACAATCCGGGCCACCGGCGTCCGAGCGTCAATCCAGAGATCTCGATCCGAAATATTCACAACCTTTACTGCTGTCGCCCAAGTCTAGGGGCCGTAAAGTATCTGCGTTACCCATCTGTCGCCTCGTCCTGCCCAAACCACATCAGTTTCAGGGTTGCTATGTCCGTATCAGATACGCACAGTAGTACTCTCCCCGGAACGCAGGTGTAGTCCGGTCGGGGCCTTGATCGGGAGATCCAAACCTTGACGGCGCTGAACAACTTCCCCGTACATGAGAATAGACTCCTCATCCGGGAGAATGACCAGACCTTCACGAATGCAGAGGCGTACTCTGGCACTGAACATGAAATCCATCCCAAGCAACACATACACGTCTTCCCCGATATTCGTGACCCACAGATCCAAAACATACACCACTCTGTGTCCCAACGTGACCTTCACCTGGGTGCTCGAGCTGATGTTGGTCGGGCCGCCTTCTAACCCAGACACCTTGATCTGCCGATGTGAGCTTGGTGTAAGTTGGAGCCTACGCGCAAGGTCCAAACTTATCATACTCACTGTGGCTCCGGTGTCCACCAGGATTGGCGTCCTGAAATCACTTACTGCACCATGCACCCTTGCAACTTGTCGTTTCTCTTCCTCTGGATCATGGTCAGCCCACCATCCATACCTCTCGCCTTGGGACAGTCGGAATTCGACTGGTCCCTGTGGCTCTGGCATTGACGGCAATCTCGGATAATCCAAAAGCTCTCGCTCGGAGGGCTTATGTCCGTTGTCAACCAGGGATGTCATACATTGTTGGTTATCGTGGTTCTTGGTCCGCAATTCGGGGCCGACATAAGCTAAGACACACAATTCGCAGGGTTTCTTCTGCCCGGCGCGATCCGAATCCTCATTCTGTGGGCTTAGTGGTTTAACTGCTGTCCCTCAGAATCGGCCTCACCATTCGGGGTGGCACCATCTAGGATGGCGTCCCGGAGGTGGCTTGGCAGGTCGCTTAGGGCCCCCCTGGCGCACCAACTTCTTGATCTCTACGAAAGCTTTCGAATCTTCACATCGTCCTTCGTGGAATTGTTCACATTTCTTGCAAGGTCGCGTTTCACACATTCGGGCAGGATGTCCACGTCGGTGGCAGTGGTCACGAATCATACTGCTCCAACACTTCTCAGTGCGATGACCCCACCGACCACAGTCTTCGCAATACTCGTTCCGATCCGGGTTGACCCGAGGTGGGTAGCTCGGATGAGGTGATGCTCCAGACTGCCGTGGCGCTGACACTCCTTTATTAGGGGGGAACCTCTTTGTGGCCATCCCACACGCTCCATCACGCGGAAAACTTCGTGGATGAGCTCGTCCTTGGTTAACTCGACATCTGCACGCGAATTCGAACCACCGCCATCAAAGTCGTCCTGGGCGAAATTGCTCCCGGATGCTCCAGTGCGGGGTTCGGGTGAATCCTCGGACATCTCATGCTCTTCCGAATCCAGTTCGGCATCGCCTTGAGCCACAAAAGCGCGGTCCCTGCGCTTGGGTTTGAATCGATCTCGGACTACATTGTCGGCTCGAAAATCACGCGTCTGTTGCACTCTAGCGGGTGGGCTGTCCTCCTGGCGGAGCTCTTCACGTTGCATCAGGATGTACTCCATATCGGCCACCTTCTTAAAACGGTGACTCTGGAGGGTTTCCTTGAGGGATTCATCCGAGAGGTTCCTCACGAACTGCCGCAGATGATGTTCGCGTTTCTTGCTAGACTTCCGGAAATACACACCAGCACGCTCTGCGGCGAGATTCAGGCGGTACAAGAACGCCAGAGCTTTCTCCCTCTCCCGTTGCGTCATAGTGTAATAACGCTCAGCCTCAGACAGTTTCGACTTGCAGTACTTGCGCTTGAATAATTTGGACAGCCGGGCCCAGTCTTGGCGGCTGCGTTTGAAGAGTTGACCCCTCCAATTTCGGGCTACTGGAGGCATCTTGATCTTCAGCTCATACACCTTAGTCCGATCTGACCAACCACCTTGAACGGTCAAATTCAGGAAACGCTCCCACCAGCGCCGTCCGGGCCGGCAGCTGGGCATCTTCGTCAAAGTCTTCCAACGTGTTCGAACTCACGTACGGCCTGAACGTTAGTGTAGTGCCTCCCAAGGTTGTATCTGTCGCTTGTGGGGGGCTACCACCACTGGAACTGTCAGAGTCATCGTCACTCAAACCGCTATCACTTGATCCTGACCTTGAGCTGTCGTCCGAATGATCTCCTCCTCGTCGGCCTGAATGCATCTTGTCTGAGGTCCGCGAGAGGAAGATTTCCTAGATCCCGGTCGCGTGGGTTCCGTGAACTTCGATCCAGACTTCTGAGCAGTCGTTCGGGATGCGCTGGTAGTGCCAACCTTGGAAGTCGTCCCTGTTTTTGCATACTTGGTCTCAGTCATCGGCTGTAAGGTTGCACGCAGTTGAGCTGCTGTAAGATGGCTGATTGGCTTGTCCAGCTTGCCATCCCCCCCTCCCATGCTTACGCCACTGGATTCTGGGTACATAGCCATGCGGACTGGCTCTGTTCTGGGAAATGTTGCCGAATCAGTGCTAGAGGTCGCTTGAGTACCTTGAACCTGAGGTGAGGTAGTAGAAATGTTGCGGGAACGAGTTCGCTGAACGTTCTGGAGGGCCCATTGATATCTTCATCGGCTCACTAATTGTGGGGAATGGGTTCAAACGACCTGCTACTGACGCCAGCCTGTGCTCAAGAATCTCACCAGGCTGTCTGTCAGGTTGATGTGATTCTCACTGCATCTCAAGGTGCATCAGGAGTATGAAAGGAATCTGTAGTGAATTTCAAGAGGCGGCTTCACCCAAGATGTGTCGCGTGCCTCCTCCTGCCAGGGGGTCTGGTACCCTGGGGCTTGTCAGGAACGGTGTCGAGGAACGGTGGCGTAGAGTTGAAGCCCGTAGGAAGGTTGAAGAGGGATGTAGAGCTTAAAAATGCAAATGATCTTTCACTTTTTTGTTTGTTCTTGGCAGGGGAAGTTCACGACTGACTAGCTACACATAAAGCTACCTTACAAATCTCGTCAGATCTACCCGAATGTCCTTGGAGACCGCCATCACGTCTTCTGGACCTCGACGTGACAGCCCGCCCTTGGACCTAAAGCACAACATCAAAACAGGCACTTGACATCCGTCCTTGAGATAATGCGAAGCTGTCTGCGACCACGGCGAGTACCACTCAGGAGGCTGCCTCGCGCCATCAAATAGCCGAGTAGCCGGCTTCGAACTGCCTAAGCACGGCGCTCGAGAGGGTCCATTCCTGGTCCGTCAGGTTCGCCGCACGAGCCCAGCACACAGTCCTCTGGAACGCCCATGTCACAACCGGGTACGGGACATCCCCCTGTCGTCCTCGGCGAACGTCCGGGTGCTGGGCGAGCTCGTGGCGGAGGAGGGCAGACCGTTCCTCAGCAGCCCGTAGCTTGACAGAAATAGCGGCGGGGGCTCTCGAAGGACCTTCGTTGATGATAACGGGGTCTTCCGAAGGGGCGTCGTCATACGGGGGTGGGACCTCAGTGTCGGCACCACGGAGACGCTCCAGATCTTAAGTTTCGGTGCGCTTACGCTCGGCGGCACGCTCCCGCACCTCCTTCAACCCTTCGACGATGATAGCCGTAGGAAAGAGACGTTCACGGTCCGAATTGCTCTTACCACCACGCCAAATGTGTGTCACGACGCCGAGAGTGACAAACAGGTTCATCATCTGGAGGGCGTGGCCCTCGCCCAACAGCACAAATTCCACGAACTCGTAGACCGCCATCGGCGCGAAGAACGACAGTGCCAACAGAAACTTGGCGATGAGCAGTACGATACGCAGAACTTCACCCGCCCGACGACGGCTCGAGACGGCAGCATCCTTGGTCGCGACGGCGTAGTTCTTGATGGAGCACGCCGTGTTGAAGCTGAGGTCGGGGAAGAAGGCATAAAACGTCGCGTAGGCCGCGACCCACCTATTGCACAGCATGCGTCCGTAGTCACCGTAGCGCTGCTCGTTGTCGGAGTGCACCTGCATTGGCACCGCGAATACAGCACCCCACACCGCGTAAGCGTACGCCACCCCACGGAGTTGGCGTACCTCGTCGTTGAGCAGCACGCCATTGTACTGCAGCAGGCAGTCGTTCCAGAGAGTGCCGTTAAGGCATGCCACGCGCCAGACCTCGCCAGCAAAGGTCCATCCGACGTTCCTCAGCGGGGTCGAGACGACCCACGCCAGCACGCAGCAGGCTCCGGCGCAGCAGTAGGCAGGAAGTAGTTCAGCGGGGGCGTAGACCCGTTGCCACCGGGCAACGGTCTCGAGCAGGACGCTCATAGTCGTCCAGAAAGTTCGTAATTGAGCACTTTCTCGTCGACGTTCTTTGAGAACGGACGAGTGAAAGGAGTACGCCAGTTGAGGATGGTACGAAGACAGGGGCCGAATCCATCACTCGGTCAGCACCTTTCTTTTTATTCGGATGTGGTTTGCCGTGTCGCCAGATGGAAGGAATCCGACCTCCGCACGGGTCCTGGAAATCCGTCATTCACGAATCCGCCACCAGCCGCCAAATCCACCGCTCTCCGTGCCGCCTCGTGGCTCTGTACCACCACCCCGTACCGCCGCCATGAGCAATACGCACGCCGACATGCTCAAGAAGTTATAGACGTTCTTGGAGAAGAGGAGAAGCCCAGCACACCCGGGGGCACGACGACCGCCGCGCGCCTCTCTCAGACAGACTTCTAGCGCGAGATGTGCCAGCTCTTGGCCTTGAACGACGCTTCGGTGGGGTTGCGCGCGCTGGACGACATGGCCGTCGCGCTAATCAACGAACGTGGTCGCACCGCGGCCATGTTGAAGCCTCCCGTGTTGATCTTGCCGCTGCCTTCGCGGATGGCGTCTACCGTGGGTCCCTGCCGCACTCAGACTTCGTAGATGTCATCATTTCAGCGGGCCCCGCTGCCGTACCCGCCGCCGTACCCCAGAAGCGCGCCTCATCGGGGACACCGGCGAAAGGGTCCAAGTCCAAGAAGCCGCGTTCGTCTACGGGGTCGGTCAAGTCGAGAAAGTCGGACTCGGGGTCGTCCACCGAGACCGTGTCATCCACGCTGTATTTCGAGCTGTCTCCGGACACGCCTGCGGCGGTTCGCCAGGCTATCGAGACGATCTACGCCAAGGCTGAGGCGGCAAAGAGGACACAGTACCAGCTAGCGTACCCATGGGAGGACGAGCCTGAAGATTTTCCGGGAATTCACGTGGCTCATTGGCGTTTCTGAAATGCGTTCCGCGCGACGTTCCTCGAGTGGGCGCTGCACGCACCACTGGCTTCGTCCTCGGCGCAAGCGCAGCGCCGCAAGCGTAAGATAACCGCAATTCGTGAACGTCTGTGCTTCCTGAGTCTCTGCATAGAGACTTGGGGGTACTACAACTTCCTGCGGCGTCTGGAGGCGAAGGGGAACAGCGACTTGATGTGATGGGGCGGCCAAGCCGGGCGGCGCACACCAGAGACCAAGGGCTACACGTGTTCTCCCATTCGAGACTTGCTGGATCTCTATGAGATCGAACCCGCTGAGTACCGTCGCAAGGTATGCGACGCGCTCAAGCCGTTCCGGATCGACACTGGTAGGTTCGAGACGATGACCGAGTTGCTGGAGAAGACCGACGCGCTCGACCCGGACCTCGTCGAGAACGACAAACGGCTCAGTGACACGGCTCCGGCTCGCATCATCGTATCGTGGACGTCACGAGGACGGTCGCCGTGCCGAAGCACTGGGTTCCGCCGATCACGGAGGGCGTCTGGCGGAAGCTCCTGGGCAACAAGCGCCTCAGCGACTTGGCGTTGAAGATCTCGCGGTAGCTGCAGAACGACAAGTACGATGGCCCGCTTGTCCCCTAGTACGACCCGAAGGAGAGCAAGGTCAAGGGCTACACGCCGTTCATGCGCCAAGACGGCACACCTACGGCCGTGGGCCCTTCCACCGAGGTAGACGACGACGACCCGAAGTACTGTCAGACTCCGGATGAAGAGGAGGCGGAGGCGTTGGCGGATTCCGAGGCGAAGGACGCTGCGAAGAGTGCCGCTTTGGATCCGCGTTTGTTGAAGATGAAGACGAGGAAGAAGGTGAGGAGGAGGACGCCACACAGAAGTCGGCCGACGAGGAGGAAGATGAAGATTGAACATGTTCAAGCAGCGAGAAGATCCTGTGACCGAACTCGTCACCAGGCAGCTAGGCAGTCGTCGTATGTAGTTGTCTGCATTCTCCATAAATCATACGACTCCGAATTTGGCATCTTCTACCTCGTCTTGTAACCGTACTTGTAGAACTGGAGGGAGGGTACAGTCGCTCACCCTACCACAATAAAATCCACGTTTCCAAAGTAACAATAGTCAGTTGAAGTCAAGCAAAAGTAAAAATCAAAGTAGCGGGGCCTGCAATCATCCGAAAGCAGCGTAGCTCACCGTTCTAGAGTCGAACGGTAGTCCCATTGACCATGTATGGGAGCCCTTAGAAGAGCAACTCGTCTTCATCGACGGTCGCGTTCGCATCCACTAGCCGAGCGCTCCGCCGTAGTTCAGACCATCCACCGGCCGTTCTCCTTTCGTCTTCGTAGATCTTGATAAGAGGAGCGTAATCAGGTAGAAACGATGAAGTGAGTCGCCAACAAGCCTCCTATGAAGCCGTAAGCACTAGGTACTGCTCCTGGCGACCTTTAATTCTCGTCGCCAGCACTTCCACGATGGGGTTCGTGACCCCGCAGAAGACGGTCTCTTCACCGCCCAGCGTTAAGCGTTCCACAAAGCTGGTAGGAGGTCGATCATCAACTGAGAGGGGCCCAGCGTCATCGGCGTCAGGCTGCCGTTCCACACCGGCTGGGACCTCGTTCGGGACCGGGCAACTCCACCGACCCGCAAACTTCTTATGTCGGTTGACATTGACAGAGACGACTCTGTCTGGGTGGTTATGAATGACAATTTTGTAAGTGTTTTCGCCGAGTTGCTACCACACGGTAGGGGCCGTGCCACGCCAGTTTCTTTGTCTTCTTTTCGCCACGCCGAGCCCTGTAGTACTGGTATACCCAGACCGCGTCGCCCTCGTTGCAGTCGACAGCCACCTGATCGGAACGACGACGAGCGTTCCGGTCCTGAGCCTTGAGCAGTGGCCGTTCGACGAGGCGGCGAGTGCGTCTCATAGACAAATAGAGTTTCTGACGATACTCCGCCACTTCGTTGCTCTTCCAATCGTTCTTAGTGTTTAGGAAAACCAAATCTAGGGGAAGCACGGGGTCACACCCGTACAAGCTGAAGAAGGACGTGTCGCCCGCAAATCATGATACGAAGTACGATAGGCGAATAGTACTCGAGGCAAGTGGATATCCCAGTCACTTTGGGCTTCGCTTACGAACATATGCAACATTCCAATTAGCGTACCATTGAAACGCTCCACTAAGCCCTGCGTCTGGGGGTGATAGGCGGCTCCAAATAGCTTCTTGATCCACAGAGTCTCGTATAACGACTTGGACAGCTCAGAAATGACGTTGGTACCACGGTCGCTCAACAAGCGTTCCGGTACACCGTGACGGCAAAGCACCTCATCCACCATAACTCTCACGAAAGTCACCGCATCCAACGCCTCATCAGCGAACGCTTCCACCCACCTCGTAAAGTAGTCAGCAAAAACTAATATGGCTGGGGTAGCGGAGACACGCAAAGTATACCTTTTTTGATCGAAACGAGCAGAGAAAAAGAAGGTTGCCCACTATTTCAGGGATAAAGCCGAAAAGGAGTGGGTGGGCCCCAAGCTGCCGGATACCGGCGCGAGCAAGAGCGGGTTCGTGCAGGAGTGCAGATCCGACACGGATGAGGCCGGTTGGAGCATTGTAAGAGGTCACTAGACAGTCCCTAATAGTAACAATACTGCCTTCAGAGAGGACTTCATTGTTAGGGGAAAACTGTCTCCATGTGGTGCATACCATATTGTAGCCTGTTTCGGAACTCGGTTCCCGATCTTAGGGACCACGTTCGGCATCGAGATCTACGAGCCAAGCGCGGCTCGTAGATCTCGAAGCTGCACGACGCTGTGTTGGACTTGACCAGACGCAGAGTAAGAAGGGAGAGGATGGAGCTGCCCAAGATGTCCAAGGCCGCCGACAGCGGCTCTGCGCTGCGCAAGCTGCTGGTGCAGGGCGTTCCACTTCACGGGCGTCTTCTCCACGAGCGTGGCGCAGGTCGTGTTCTACCAGGGTGGCCACTGGTAATTGCTGGCGCAGCTCTCGAGCGCGCTCGAGCGCCAAACGAAGAAGTTCCAGAACGCCTAGCCGGCCAACTCGACGCTGCGCGACGAACTGGCTGGCGCACGCTGTGTACTTACTGCACCGTAGCTGTTTGGACATGGTGATACGCGTGCGGCGCTGGTGCGACGTGCAGCGTACGCGAACAGCACACCGAGCCCTGCGCACGCATCCGCCAAACTCGGATGTAACAGATCCCAGACCCAGGAAGAAATGAGCGGAGAAGGGGCGGGAACAAACGTCTGAGCCAATCAAAAGTCTGTGCGAGGGGGGTACCCCCTCGCACAGACCAGCTGCCAGCTGTCCCGTACCCGGTCGTCACAGGGGCGTGCCAGAGGACCGTGTGCTGGGCTCGTGCGGCGTACCCGCCGGACCAGCGATGGCCCCTCTCGAGCGCCGTGATTAGGCACCGTTTGGAGCCGGCTGCTCGGATATTTGATGACGCGAGGCACCCTCCTGAGTGGTACTCGCCGTGGTCGCAGACAGCTTCGTAGTGTCTTAAGGACCGATGTGAAGTGCCTGTTTTGATGTTGTGCTTTAGGTCCAAGGGCGGGCTGTCCCGTCGAGGTCCAGAGGACGTGATGGCGGTCTCCAAGGACATTCGGGTAGAGCTGACGAGATTTGTAAGGTAGCTTT
>KE582254.1:267-20194 GCA_000443045.1 Phytophthora x cambivora | reverse complement strand
GGCGTAACCTCGCTCTGATTGGTCGATAAGATCGAATCTAAGTGGGGGAGGATGTAACGGGGTTACATGGAATAGTGACCCTGTCACTATTCATGGATAGTTACACCAAAGGTCACTCCCCTGGATAGTGACCCAAGTGGCCTCAGAGCCAACAGATACATTTTGTATGACACAAACTATAGGGAACTTAGGATTTGTATGCAGGCCAAATCCGTACTAACCTATAAATACAAGTCAAGTCAATCGTCCCCTTCAGACCAGGGACACGTGAACGGCTGTCCACTTGGAGTTTGTATACTCCTGCTTCCTCTGTTAAGAAGTGCTGTGTGCTCCGTCACATTAAGATACTTATTATTTAATTAAAAATATTCCTGTTATGAAGAGCATACGGGAGTTAACGTGTAGGTTGTCGCCTAAGCCACGAATCGCTGCAGAGGGGAAGACGGAACCATCAATCAGCTGATCCAATGGCACTATGGTGTGGTTTGCACCTCTGATGCAGAGGCGTTCAGCACTAAACATCAGTGGCTGCCACTTACCACAGGACGGAGCTTGTCACCCATCGTGTTGGCATGCAGCACCAGATTCGTGGAAATCAGCACTACAGCTTATGTATGGTTTTACTGTACAGCTATACTCTAGACTCCATGTATAACAATGTACGCTGATTGTGTATAAATATAGGCAAAGCTAATACACGCAAAGACTAGTTGGTGTGTGCATACTGTCTGATTAAAAAATACTACAATACATCGTGTAGAAGCCAGTGATGTCACCTCAACAATTATCATTAACATCGCATTACTACTAAGTAAGAATGATGTCAGGAGAAATATTACAGATAATTATGCTTCCGAACTTGGTGTACTGCACTAGTAGCTGGCCCGAACAGCTCGCTCCCTCTCCGTCCCACTTCGCATTCCGCAGCCCCTCAACCCTTGCAGCGTGGACGCCAGCTTCAGCGTGAAGGCCGTGGTGATCTAGTCGGCTGATCTTGCTGTAATGCCGGCGGCCTCGCCACACCACGCGGGGAATGAACCAAACACTGAACTCTTGACCATCTCCAGCAGTACGTGTCCCTGTGGGATCTTTCAGTCGATGTCAATCTCCGAGTTGAGGATACCGGCCAGCGCGCGGCGCACGAGCACCCAGCGAGCGGAGTATGTGTCGCTGTCGCTCACGTAGTGAGACGGCTCCACGAGAGCAAGCGCCTTGATACGATCCTGCATGACGCCGAGGTCGTTGTCGTAGTTGAGCAGGTACAGCACCATCTGCGCGCCGCGCGAGAAGGCGACGACAAACACCTCGCTCATCAGCGGCGCAACTAGCGGGCCACACGTACGGTCGACGTGTGCGCGCAGGTGGCAGCTCTGCATCACCGCGTTCAGACGACATGGACCCGCTGTCGCTGTCGCTGTTGAACTGGCTCATGCGGTCGCTGCGGCTACAGATGCCGGCCTCTCCGTTCGGCCGCATGACCAGCAGCCACTGCTTGTTCTCGTAGCCAGCCGACACATACTCGGTGCCCTTGGTACACTCGCTGCAGAGCGACGCGTCGCTATCCTTGCGGTCCACGTCCTTGTTATAGAGCAGCTGGCGCTTGTTGGCGGTTGTGGCCTCTCAGGGCTGCGGGCGACTCGCTGTCGCTCATGTGGCGTGGAGATCCGGCCGGACAGTGACCTCGGCCGGGTCGCTCCGCGAGGGCAATCTGTCAGATTCGCTGACGGAAAAAAAGTTGCCGTTGTGACAAGTTGTCACTCACAAGTACCTCGGTAGAGTGACAAGTTGGCCTCGGTGGGACCTAATAAATACCCGACCGAGGCTAAATACGTCAAACTCAGTGATATTTACGACCCAAGCCTCGGTCGTACTTAAGTGGAAGCCTCGGTCATACGACAGAAGCCTCGGTCGACCCTCGAGGTACCTCTGGTTTAATCACCGTCATTATTGATGAGTGTACAGAGGTCGCCACATCGAGATTCGTTTTATACTTGATATTTGTATGTAGGATTAGGATTAGCTATAGGATGATCTGCAGAGGCTCTCAGAGCCTCTGAATATTCAGTAATAAATCAGCAGTCTCCCCCCAAGTCTTCAGAGGTTAAGTCCGACTCTGGTAATTGTTAGCTAGCTTATTGTAGTGGCTGGATACGCCTGGCTTAGTGGTATGGCTGTTGGCGGACTAGAGATCAATTAATTAATAATCTACCGAGGCCAAGCCAAGAGTAGGCGTGGGAGAGGCTATATTGGCACTAAGAATATCGTTATGTGTGTGTGGGGGGGGTTAAGTCCCCTAGAGTATATTTTTATACCGACCGAGGATTAACGCGGACCCCTTTGTATTAGGCCTAAGCAGCCGGTACCCTTCCATCTGAGGGACTGCAACAGGGTTGCGCGAAAGCGCTATATTGCATTCTAGCCCTCGTTCGTGGCTAGTTAGTGCAGGTTTTGGGTTGACCGAAGACAACCTTGTTACACAGAGGCTTATATCCAACCCGGTGTAAGGAATCGTTCCTGGACCTCAGGTTAGATCCAACTTTCGTTGACCCTATCGGGAAGACGTGATTGTTGGTGGGACTCGTACCGTACGGTAGCGAGATTTTCAGCGTGCTCCTACACGACATTCATGATGGAGCCGGCCACCAGCGTGGTGAGAAACCCGGCCTCCAACGTGCTAGTGTTCGTCAATGTCACGGTCAAGCCTGTGTCGTACCAGCTCGGCGGCTACATTAGCAGTGTTGTTACGGAGGAGAGCAGCCAGTACTTGCAGCCAGTACTTGCTAGTGGTGGGCAAGGCCAGCGCCTCCAGTTGGAGCTTCGGTTACCAGCGCACAATGCCGGCATCCAAAACGTCCGAGGTGGTAATAGCGCGGTGCAGGTGGTCGAGCCAGCGGTTCAGATTTGTGATGCTACGCAGTAGTTCCCCGGGGGCTGTGCAGCGTGAAAAAACGCCGCTTCAAGTTCTTGGTCTGGTCGCCCTCCTCGGCAGCCAGCCGCCGCACATGACGGAGGCGGTGCACATGCGCTGCGACCGCCGATCTGCTCTTGACACAGCTGCGGTACCGCCTTCGCCGTTTTCTCTGCTCGCTCGCTCGTCTTAGTAACTCGTTCCCCCGCCCAAGATGCACTCAAGCTGGACGTTGCATGGCCTGGCCAGCGTAACATGTGTAGCCGCTCAGCAGGTCGCTGCGCAGCGCGATCTGCACGTGGGCCCCGAAGAGCGTGGCCTTGCGCGTGCTGCGCTGCTGTGGGTCGTGCTCGTAAAGCATGAGATGCGACGTGGCGACGTCCACGCCCACGATGAGTTAGTCGGTCAAGCGCCGCCCCTGCGACACGGTAGAGTTGGGGCGCAGCTCTTTCAAGACGTAATGCAGTTCAGGATCGCCTTCTTGCCGCGCTTGTAGTCGCCTGCAGGTCCACGTTGTACACGTTGATGCCCGCCCTCAAATATGATCTAAAACTGCCCGAAGGTAAGTGTAAAAGCGGTGCAGAGTTGGCTAATGTACAAGGCTGGTGTAGAGGTGCTCTGGAGATCAAGCTCCATCACGCGCGGGAGTCGACCCCGAAGACGGGCGAGTCAGTCATGAACATGAACTTTGGCTGGTACATCTTCGTGCGTCTGCCAATCTGAGAGTGAAGGCAACGAGAGCGGAAGAGGGTGAAAGAAAGAATAAAGTATGGTTTATGCAAATCATTTGGGATTGTTAAGGATTCGTATATAGTGAATATGCAGGCTACAAGCTGCGACTGAAGCATTTACTCGAGCTCGGCAACGACGGCATTTGCTGTCAGCGCACGCACGCGCACGTTCCGTCTGTTGTCTGCGATGACCTGAGCGTCGGGCGTCAAGATTCGGAGCCAGGAAATTGTCAGCCAAGCCTGCAATCACAGCGTTCTCGAACTCATGAACCGAGTGGACTGCCCCGGTGTTAGCAGCATCTTCGGTTTTCCGCGCAGTGTGACAGGCCATTACAGTGGGTGCGTGCTCATCGCCGCCATGATGTGAATCATGCTCATGCTCATGCTCGCTGTTTTCCTGCTCACTGTTCTCATAGACCTCAGCAGACTCAGTAGCCTTAAAAAGGCTCGTCTGTGGAGGGCCCTGGCACCTTCCCTACTGAATCAGAGTACATATCACTCAAATACTCCCAATACGTGGCGGGTCCTAGCACCACATCGCCTGCTTTCAAAGGATGAACCTCATGTTCTGTCACAGAGACGTGTACGCCTTGAAGTCTGTGCGCAGAGTGGGCTCTGGAGCAATTGGCGGGGTTTACAAATCGCCGCACGGGGTTGGTCATGCCTGGACACGGCAGCTGTGCCACCTTCGTTGCTTTGATGACGTACAGGCATATGCTTGCCTTGCGCCAACCTCGGCGCCCACACATACGACCAATTACATCAACCACCCAACCAACTCTTGACATGCCCTGCCAGATCACACGCCGGTAGTCGGCTGACCCGTAAAACCGCTGGGCATCCGCAGATACTGGTGTAAACAGGGTGGTGTCTTCCCCATCTTCGTCGCCATTGGTGGGACTGATTGCCTTCGACCAGACGCGCACCATTACCGCATTCTGGAGCCTGTGCACCACTTCTGTCTCCAATTTATGCAGCTTTCTGCCCGAATAAAAACTGCGTTTAGTCGCTTGGGTACGCTCGGCACATCGTTAAAACCTGGCATTGCTGAGATGTATCGAAGCCGCAACAAATCCAACAAGAAATCAATTCGGCTGGATTTGAACGCTTGGTGTTGTTTACAAGCTTTAGTAGGTTTCCAATGGATTTTTTGTTGATGCGTAGCCTGTAGGTATGTGAAAAACTAGCCAATTTAAAAATCTTGGCTCCAAAATCCACATTATAATCAGGTGGTACATCATCCGCTCCACCCGTGGGCACAATTCACTGCGCAACGCCAAGATTCAATTACGAACTTGCGCATCTGTCGCAAAGTGCAAATCATACAAATCTCAGAAAAATATCTGCTTCGTTACCACATCCAGCTTTTCATCTTTTGCATACTCCTGCGCATTTTCCATGACATCAAACCATCGCATCAAAACCAAGCTTCAAGGCAGTTCGCGCTGACAGGCCTTGTACTGTGCTTTATCCGCGTCCATCGTGACAAAGTCAGGCTGGAACGGCACACCAAGCTCTTTTAGAACGACACGCTTGAGAAAAGAGAGGCACCACGCAATGTCGCGAGCCTTTCTTAACGACGTGCAGAAGTAGACGACGGGCAAAAAGCTTCCGCTGCGATCTGAAAACCCACAACAAAAACGGGGTACTTCTGCTTGGCAATGCTATGCGTACTGTCGAGATGCATCAGCGTTGACAGCGAGGGATCTCTGCATTTTGATGTAGCTCTCCAAGAGCGCCATGCACGTTAAACCAATCCGAAAGGAGCTAGCCTTGGATCCTGCGCCCAGCGACGGCTCCACTACTCCATCCACAACTTCAGTATCGCCAAACACCAGCAGACTTTCGCTGGTACGTTCTGTATCTCCACCATCGTACATTCTTTGCCGGCAAATCTCCAGTATCGGTCCCATGCTGTCAGGCTTATTTTTGCTTCGCCACGTTTTCACAAAATTCTGCACTTTCTCCAACTCTGGTGCCTAAACGGATATCCTCGGCGTTGATCTATCGGTACAGAAACGAGTACGCCAGCTGAACCCCCATCGAGGGTGTGTCTTCTAACTTGGCTTCAATGTAGTTCTTTATAGCACATGTCAGTTTTGGCTGCTGAGAGGCTAAGCAGGAGCATCTAAGGCCATAGTGTGTTCCCCTTGCTCGAAAATATAACGAATTCCTCTTCTGTAAATTTAATTATCTTGTAGCGAGCTTTACATCTGCCGTATGTGTACTTGCAGCGTTCGGGGGCGCACTTCGTGAGAATGCAGCGCATCTTGTGCCGAGTTGTGAACAGAGAATCCTCGCAGCGGTCAACATGATCCATCGTACAGTTTACAGAATCATTATTATTTCGAACAAAGCGTGCTAAGCTTTGCTCGAACTCGCTGTAGGGCGTTGCATCGCCAGATTTCCATATCTGCTGCCACGGAAAGCGTTTACGACGTCGTGCAGGCTCCACGGCGCCGGGGGAATCAACAAAATGAAGGTACGAAAGCTTAGAATATATTCATAACGTGAATGCAAGGCTGCTAAATAGAGCACTGGCTTGGCAGTGGTAGCGACCTAATTTATAGTGGTGAAACCGAGTTCGTTATGTTTGATTATCTAATTTGCAGTTGGTGGACTTTCCCATAACACTGCCGCTTTAATAGTGCTGGCTACCATTCAGTCAGTGGCGACCTTTAAATAAGTAACGTGAGTTAAAAGAGAGTGGTTGCTGCTCCAGACTGAGAACATCTGGTCGAACCAGGTTTATTCACCTAAATAGCCATAAATGCTGGTTTGCATCCGACTAACGCAAAGTATATACTATACGTGCTCGTATACGAATACAAATAGAATTTCGGCGCGTGCGGCGATAGGATTAGATGGTGTGAGCGTGGAAATAGAAGCCATTATTTGACGTCGGCTGCTGCGATAGGAGGTGTAAGTAGGGAGAGAAAGCGCCTATGAGGGCTGGTCTAGCTCCCTAGGCGACAGGACGATGGTTCGTGTGAAGACGACGCTTCTGTGGGTCTTGCTCTGCTTCGGAAAACGGTTTCAGCCGCGATTGCAGGTGAGTTGAGACAGCGACGGACTCGCCCGTGATGCATGAAAGCCCAAGGCATAGTACCGAGGATCTGGAACACGTCAAAAAGGTTCAGGATGGAATCGAGCTCGCCTGCAACGTTGGCGACGCAAGTTTATCAGCCTTAGATTTCGGGACACGTGAATTCGAAACATGGCAAGCATACTTCTCTCACGTGGATGAGTACTAGTCGAGGACGTACCAGGTATGATATAGGTGGCAATTTAATTTCATTTTCTGAATCTAAACTATATCGTGGTGCAGTGTTTTCGCATGAGGACGTCGAAAACGGTACGTGCGCGTAACAAAGTGGTGAAAGGCTCCATCGAGGAGATTCTGGAGTGATTTTAACACTACGCAAGGGGTATAGAATGTAGAGTCAAGGCAAGCGTCTACGACAGCAGAGTTGCCAAATCGAATGTTCTGTGCAGGTCCGTACTTCATTTTTTTATTTCAATGGTCAGTCTGGAAATTGTTTCAGACTGATCCTATCAAGCTAAAAATTGCAATAAAGAGTAACTATGCGATTAACGTGTTCATGTCCACAGATCTGTGCATGTGTTCGACGCCGAGTAGTTGCGTATGCATCTCAATGGGTGGTGTGCATAATGAAACTTTCTCTTCAGCATAACCACCCTGTGAACGAACAATTGTTCAACCACTCCCGAACGCGACTTGTCAGTCCAGAGGAAGTGGTGAAAACAGTATCAGTACTACACAAAGCTGGTGCGAAAAGGAAAACGATCCATCAGTACATCCTTGAGAATTGTGGTGAGGTGCGGACAACTTCCCACCGTCCAGAATATACCTTGAGCAAAACTTGAATCGGCAAACCTTGAATTTAAGCTCAGGGAGGCTCAGAGCCTTAGAGTCTTGGCTGAGTGATATCAGCTGAACTCGATGAAGACTCGGCCAACACCTCTGAACCTGAACTCTTGGCTTGACGCGGCGTGAGTGCCTCCCTTGCGATCCTCTTGACGGTTCATGCTGGGGCTACGCTGAGGGCCCAGACGTCAGCCAGCCATGCCAACTTGTTCCTTGTCCAGTCGTCTCCAGATGCTCTCCAAACGAAGCCGGCTCCCCGCTCAACAGGATTTCGTCTGCACGTCATGACCCAATCTGCGCCGGGTCTCCAAATGTAGACACAACTCCACAATATACTCCGCACACACCTGCCTGCTTCTTCCAAGATCTGGTCTTCCTTACTTATTCACTTCCTCCGAGCGGCTCCAGCTGAGATCCGCGAACACTCGCCCCCCCCNCCCGACCTAGGGTGGCTCCGAGAGTTGGCTCAGGTTGAGCCTGTCTTGATCCAGGGATCTCGCCTCTGCGCCCTGGGACTTCCGTGTACCACGTCTTGACGTAGACAAAACGGCCGAGCTGAAAATCACTACTCCAGGCTCAGCGTCACACGAACTCCACCCAACAGCACTGAGAACCACTATCCCAGATGCTGCTCTTGCCGAAACCTCAGAGTAGATCGCCTTCTACCCGAAAATATGAAATACACGCTGAGTGCAGTTGCCTAGTTCGACTTGCCGACGTGCAATGAAATGAAATAGCCAAATATGCACCCCCTCACACCGAGGTACACCCAAACGTTCTATATGGGGGATGAGTTTTGTTTGGACTCTCCTAAGACACCCTCTTCCGCAGCAACATATTTAACGCTAGCGGTCTTCGGGGCAAATTCGATTCTGATTAATAATTTACACATGCAAACAAAGACCTATCAGGGGGGGCTCGACTTCCTTCGGAGTGCAACCAAACAAAGACAGAAAATAATATGGCGAGCGGCCCGCAGACTTCTTGTCGTGCGGCGCTTCAGCGTCGTCGTAGTCCGGAAACTAGCGGTGTTCAGCGTTCTCCGCTTGGAACTGAGCCCAAAGATTGGCTGAACCTCATTAAAGTCACGAGTGGTGTCAGCAAACTCTTGATCACACGTCAATAAATCCGTGATCGCATGTCGGCAGACCCGTGATTATCCCTCTTTCCACGCCTCTGATTGGCTGGAGGGTGCGCGCCCTGGGGGTGCGACAGCGCGTCATATGGGTTCGGTCGTATGTCGAACCTGATTTGTGATCACCAGTCATTTGATGGCTCCCTCTTCGCAGCGATCGTTCCCAACGCTTCATCGCGCACACCACTTCTGAGCTTCTGAGCTTCCACCAAGTCACCACCGACTGATGTGCCTCCAAATGTCTGGTCTCACCGCGCCAATTCAGTGAAGTCTTTGTCTATGACTACTACGAAGCATTCCCTGGCGTTATTTTCATTAAGAATATCAGTGAGGAGGATGGCATTCCTGATGAACCAAGCATGGAATATTGTATTCAGAAAGCACGTTGGCAGCGTTCTTGCCTGTTTATGACTACTAGAATACAGCCGTGCCGACACGTATTCTGCGCTCGAAAGAAAAGGTACCTAGATCCCATCATCTCACCCAAGTTGTTGCACCCGCGATGGCTGCTAACCTCTTTAAGAACCTCTTCATCAAATATAACTCTCCCCGACACTTCATTTCGCGTTGGTACTGTGATCAAGTTGTCTGGGCCCACTCCATGGGATTCTAATCGCAAATTTCGGGAAGCACAACATATTTCAAACGAGATCGCAAGTAACATAAGTGATGTAGGAATCGCAGTTGTGATGAAGGCCTTGAAATCGTAAGTGTGAAGTTCGCAGCCAGACAATTCGACCAATTTCTTAGCGGCCACGATTCACGTGGTAATCTACCAGTCCCAAATGTAGAGGTAAAACCTGATAGGGGTCATATACGGTACATATCAGGTTTATGATCTGATGAACGTACTCTGATGGTGATATGAAGTTGATCAGACCACGTCAATGAGGTAAGCATATGTGTATTTAATATCTCTTTGACAGATCTTGCAATCACTAAGTTACCCGCTTGATCTGCAACATCAGCTCTGCGGACTTGATGTTCTTGTGCCCCATCGGATATCATCTCGACGGCTGCAGGTTCATCGTCGTCAGAGTCATCAGCGTTGTCAGTCGGGATATCAACCAGCACGGGCAGCTGAATTCGTTCGCGGACTAGGCGGCGCACGCGTCCACGGGGAATGTCAGCAAGGCGCTGAACATATTCGGCCGAGAGTGTCTTAACCAGGGTTCTGAAAATCCCTGATTTTTTGTCATGGTGAGGTGGGGAGAGCTTCTTTATGTGGGGTGGGAGGATAATGGGTTTTTCATATACCAAACCCTATCTGATATTGAATCCAG
Organism: Phytophthora x cambivora; assembly: GCA_000443045.1. Classification (NCBI taxonomy): domain Eukaryota; phylum Oomycota; class Peronosporomycetes; order Peronosporales; family Peronosporaceae; genus Phytophthora; species Phytophthora x cambivora. The sequence goes on along the minus strand of KE582254.1, from coordinate 10,248 downwards.
TATGCAATAATTATTCCAGTACATTTCAAGTCACAGATTCGTTTGGACACTCACGGCCATTCGCGTTACTCCCCACCAATTCGAGTCCAAACGCTCTCAGCCACACCCTTAAGTGTTGCCCAAACGCTTAGGCTGTGAACGAGCCCTTCATTCTCACTATTCAATCTACCTCAAGAAGCTCAAGTGGCATCATCTCCGCCCCCCCCCTTCCCCCTCGCGCCCGCAATGAACACCGACACTTCCACCGTCGCTGCCCGCTCTGCTACCACTCCCTCTCCTCTCACTGCTGGCCGAAACCGCAAGGCAGTATGGGGCTTGATGGACGTCGACGGGAAAGATGTTTGGTGCAAGCGCTGAGGGGAAAACTTGTCCACAGCTCTGGTCGTACGCACGTGGAGCGTGTTGAAAAGCACGTGTTCGACCGCTGTGTCAAGCGACTGTCTTCCTATAACATCACAGACATCTACCAGCCCAAGATCAACTCGTCCGTGTTGAAGCAGTTCCAAGAACGCTTTGCGTGGTGGGTGTATACTACCGGGATGGTGTTCTACAAGACGGAGCACCACACTCTGCTCGAAGCGCTTCAAGTCCTTAACCCTGGCATCAGTGTGCCGTCGTCGTACCAGTTCGCGAATGGCTTACTCGACCTCGCGTATGACAAGTCGGTCAATCGCCTGACCGTGAGCCTGTGTGGGCGTATCGTGGCGTTGGAGACGGACGGATGGACGGACATCAACGGAATGGCAGTGATCAACTACATGGCTGTGTCCGGAGAGCTGACCTTCTTCTTGGAGTCGGCTTATACCGGAACGCAGAGCCACGACGCCGCCTTCTTGGTGGCGGATTTGAAGCATGTACTGTCCAAGTACAAACAACTAAAGTTTTCAAGTGTCATCACTGACAACACTGCGGCGAACAAGGTGATGTGGGAGGCAATGCAATCTGAGTACCCCAAGCTCTTTTTCCATGGCTGCGGCTGCCACGCCCTGCACTTGATGGTGAAGGACATGCTCGAGCGCTTGCCCTGGCTGAAGTCACTGCAAGACGGATGCAAGGAGTAGGTCGTGTTTTTCAAGCGGAACCACAAGTTGTGGTTCATGCTTCGTCAAAAGCTTAAGGAGAAGAAGCTGCGCGCGCCCGTTCTCCCCGCTGCAACCAGGTGGGGCTCGTTGCTCGCCTGTCTGGACACTGTGTTTGCTGTTGAGTTGATACTCTTCTCGATGGTCCTCGCGCGCAACTTCCTGCAAGTGAAGAAGAAGTCCCCGCGTCAGAAGCGGAAGATGGTGTACACCTTGGTCACCGGAAGCGACTTCGTCCCCATGCTGAAGAAGGATTCGTCCTTGTTGAGGGTGACTCGCCATGTATAAGAAGGACAGCACTCCAATCTCAGAGCTGTACAAAACATTCCTGGACCTGCCAAAGGAGTTTGACGCGACATGCCTGACGCCAAGAGAGCTGAAAACAATGAAGGACATCGTGGATGAGAGATTTGAGTTCGTCTACGGAGATGCCCATGGACTCGCCTACTTGTTGGGCCCCCGGTTTTGCGGGGAAGGCATGGATGTGGCAAACCGTACGTCTGTCGAGTCGTTTCTTTCGACGTGGTTTGACGAGGACCAAGCTGACCCTGTGCGTCTGCAGCTGTCGGCGTTCCACCGATACGTCAATGAGCTGAAGGACGGATCTTTGCGCCAATGGAAGTTGCTGTGTGAACGCAAGCTCCCGATGATCGACTTTTGGTGCGGGTCCAAGCAGTACGATCTGCTCCAGTCGGTCACGAAACAACTATTTCGCTGTGCTGGATCGACCGCTGCAGCTGAGAGGAACTTTTCCACCCACGCCTTCATCCACTCCAAGTTGCGCAATCGCCTTGACCCGGATCGAGTTGAAAAGCTGGTCCACATCTTTTTCAACGCCAAGAATGTGGACCATGAGGATTTGGACGACTACACGCACATCAAAGATGTTCTTGTGAACAGCGAAGAGGACGAAGACGCAAACGAGAGAAATCAGGATGCGCGTTTGTCTACTATTAGTAGTGCATTAGCGAGTAGACTACTTTAGTCGATAACCTCGACTGTAGGTCGTAAAAAGCTCATTTCCTGCTTTAATTTTGTGATTTACCTCCACGTATATCTGGTGCTTAGAGCTCCAACCTCCGAAGAGCTCACAGTTCGTTCGCTTTCTCGATATCTCCCGTGATTCACGGTTGCCAAAACTGCCAAGTCCTTGTCCGCGTTGCGTCTCGCGAAGACCATCGATGAACCCACCCGCGACTGTAATAGCGTAGGCCTTGTTGGTCAGCTCGACAGTCGTAAACATGCCGGCGTATCACGTCACGATGTCCCCTGGCATGAGGTAAACAGGCATTTTCCCGTGCCGGGAATAGACGAGGCGCGGTACTCCACCGGGCATGATGCACTCCCACACGCTCCGACGACGTTTGCGTCGTCCTCCGTGAGATGCTCCTGGTGGTACGCACGCTGTCGTGCCTCGATCTTCTGTCGCTTCTCTCTGTAGCGGGCGCTATACAGGCGTTGTTTACGGCGCGTTTCCTCAGTCGACACGCGTGCACTCTTCAGCGTGACACGGAGGTTGTGGTCACGGAGGTTGTGGTCACGGGAGCAGACTGTCGATCTTGTCCGCCTGGTAGGTGCGGCCACATCCCTGTGTCGAACAACAGACGAGGCCGACAGTGATGGTCGCGAGGGCTGTCATGTCGTCAATATTCCCGGTGAGGGGGAAAGAAGACAAAGTGTACGACCTTTCGAAGCAGTCTATTTATATTTAGCCAAACGACGTCGATGGGATGTGATTTTAGAGCGCATGGGTGGGAGGGGTTTTTGTTTATACCCAAAAAGACCACCCCAAAGCAAGGTGGGGTGGGAGGGTGGGAGAATTGGATTATTCCCTACCCAAAAATCCCCACTACGAACCCTGGTCTTAACCACTCCTACAAATCTCGCCATACTAGGACGAGGCTTAGGAAAGCGATCGTTGAGCTCCCTGTTAAACATCTCTAGCGGGTTATTCGTAGGTGCCACGAGTTCAGTATTCAGACCGGCCACGATCCACACGCTTACGTAGTTCTAGCCACGTCCGCTGAAAGTAATCCCAAAACTCACGCCACTTAGATTTGGAATACTCAATCCCAGCTGCATCATCACAACGTTGACGAATCTCACGCTTCACCCATTTGATGTCGTTCTCAATCAGACTTTGCTCCACGACGGTAAGCATGTCGAGAACACCCAGCGTCATTGCTATACTGCACTCCTCTTCCGGGAACAGTGACCTTTTCATGGCTGAGCGCCTGCTTCAGGTGGAACAGGCAACCGTGCCTTGCACGACAAAGTGTACCATGTCCCAAAAGGAATCCCCACCGTGAAGTGCTCAGCACGTAGTACACAGGTACAAAGAGCCCCGAAGCTCGGTCGTGTACCATAAAGATCACACACTGTTTGTAGCCACGGGGTACACAACGGAATGTACCGTCGACGAAAAGCGTAGTTCCATGATAGCGTAGTAGATTCACAAGGTAAGGGTGCGCCCAACCAATTAGTCGCGTTGGCTTGTTCACATTATCTCGGTTAATCGTAACATAATGAAATTGAAAGATAGAAACAGCTTCGTTCGGCGCCAAAGAAAGCGATGGAATTTCAATTGCTCCATGTACATCTCCACTCAAGTGTCGACTTCTCGCTTGGTACACACGACGAAGAACTTGGGGCTCAGAAAGCCCGCGCACGACGTTTCCATTGTCCGCACCATAAAATTCAATCCGCTCTGCTTCCCATATCCGTCGAGCAGGAAGCGCAACCTGCTCGACGGCCATCGTGTCCACTCTATCCTTCATCGCACTAGTGACGTCGGCGAGGATGGCTCCAGCAGCGTCAACCTGACTGCAGGTGTGCGGACGCCCCACTGTGTAGCCCATTGATCCAATGAAGAACGCCATCGTCCCGAGGCATCCTTGGCGCCAATGGCTGCAGCGAAAGGATATATTCCTCGACGACGCCCAGGCACGCGTATACTTGTAGCCACTGTTGGTTCGCCCAGTCGTGAGGACAAGCAACAGCTCCTCTACGCTGGGGTTGCGTTCTTCCTGTTGACCCGACCCGTGTTTGTGCACTCAGAAGCTCCGTGTGTTTGTGCATTCAGAAGCTCCGCGAGAAAATATAGTTCACTTCAGATTGTGCCACGTATCCAACAAGAGAACTAACAGGTTAACAGCCGCACTCGCCCAGGACCAAACAAGCTATGGCTACCCGCACGTCTCCCCGACTGGCTACACGCACGTCCCCCGACTGGTCACACGTGTGTCTACTACCGGCTCCTCCAGGACAAGTGTCGCTACGCGCTCCGCTCGCTCACCCAAGACGACTCATGGCGCGCAGCAGGCATCCCGTCAACAGGCGTCTCGCCACGTTGTTGTCTCCCTCGTGTATTCCAATGTGGCCGGTACCAGGGAAGAAGCGACGGTCGTGGCTGATGTACAAGTTCCCACCGTCCAATCAAGCAACCAAGCCCAGCTAGAAAATCGCTCAGATCCCGACTCAGACCGGGGCTCGGGTAGAGTCGATGAATCCGCTGTACGCGCTGGCAGCAGCGGCAATGGCGGTATAGATGGTGGAGATGAAGGCGATGGCGAAGGCGGTGATGGTGGTGATGACAGTGACATGGACGAGGACGGCCCAGATGACGATGACGATGTTGGCGTGGAGTTCACTGAGCGAAGCGAGGGGTACGCTGAGGAAAGCGTCGGAAACAGCAACGGCCTCGAAGGAATTGTGAGCAGCTTGCAACCAGGAGGAATACCAAACCTAAAGTAAATTAACGTCGGCCACTTCTCTGGAAGGATCGAACCCGGGGAATTTGACAGCAAAGTCAGGACGTGGTGGGCAGAGTTCAACAGCCAGCTGCTTGGCGCGCAACTCCGCGACAATCACCGATGAAATGAAATTATTAAGTGCAGTTTTCTCCAGGCGTCGCTGACAGGAGATGCTGCTAAGTGGTTCAATCGTCTGTGGAGCAAGTCGCCGCACATGACGCTGAAGTCGGCGGGACAGCGACTGATCCGACAGTACTCCACGAAAATCGACGTGGAGGATCCGGAACCGGATCAAAGCGTGCACGAAACAGCCAAGCGAAAGCTACGAAATGTACTCGCAGAAGCTGCAAAATATGGCTGACTCGCTTCGCGGTGGTGTACTGGAGCGTACAAACGGAAAACCCGCGTTGTCTGCATTTGTGCGAACTGCGTGCCCGTCAAGGACAGAGCAACTGGAGTACCCAAAAGGAGCAGAACAAGCCAGTCCATCTGTGGGACGGTTTGGTGGAGCTGTTCGGTCAACTCGACAAGACAGACGGCGTCGAAGTGATCTTACGTACGGAGTTCGCTGAAGCACCGCAAAAACGCTTTAAAGGACCCACAGGAGGAGCTTGTGCAGCAACGGCTGCCGCGGCTACAGTGGTTGATCGGAAACGGAAAGGCAAGCACGGTGAGGCTCGCCAACCATCCAAGTATGGGCCCTTCGTCCATCCTCCTTGGGTGAACTAGAACACTCAGTGCTTCAAGTGCAAAGGTCGGGGGCACATCGGTCGTGACCCCACCTGTCCAATGTACAAGGCGACGACACCACTGGGTAACGCGGTCATGAAGGCGACGACTGAAGATGCGTGAAGACGTGGCGTTGGGTGGCACCGAGTCTTGGTAGACTCTGGTGCGTCGTATCACCTAACTGGCCACTCACACGACCTACACAACACGAGAACGATCCCTCGTAAGCTATTCACTGTGGCAGACGGGCGGACGATGTCCATCAGTATGGTTGGTGATCTGCATTTGCAGACGGTGGTATCAAACGGAAGAAACAAGAGTCAGTTCCTCAATCTTGTCATCCCCAACGTCGACTACTTGCCAGGGCTTTCGACCACGTTGCTTTCGGTTTTTCGACTTTTCCAAGCCGGAAATAGCGTCCTGTTCAGCAACGATGGATGGTCGGTCGCCCAAGGCAAACGCCGACGAGAAGTATTGCGCGCGGTCCCTGTTGATGGCGTCTATGAAGTCGTGACTCCTACCTCTCAACACCACCGTAAGTTGCCAGTCGCTTCAGCAGCAAGCGCGAAATCCCGCAACTCTGACACGCTTTTGACTTGGCATCGCCGTTTGGGCCATCTAAGTTACTCTTTGTGCCGGAAGCTGGCGAACAGCAATGTGGTCGAGGGAATGCAGATCGCGGACGCCCCAGACCCGCCGCCATGTGTGGCATGTGCCCGTGCAAAAATTACAGAAGCACCCGCACCCCGACAACGCACTAGCGATGAACCTTCTGCAGACCGAGTCTGTCACGTTGACCTTGCCGGCCCCATAAATCGCTCATATCACGGCTCGGAGTATTTCATGGTGGCGGTCTAGCGAGGGTTCATTCGCGTCTACAGCTTAAAGACGAAGGATGAAGCTGGTGGCCGGACGAAGGAGTTTCTCCAGTACATCAGACGTCAGGCTAGTGTACCAGTAGAGTCGCTCAAGGTCGTGCGTACTGATGGCGGTGGAGAGTTCAAGACCAAGGACTTCAGGAGTTTGGTGGTTGAAGACGGACTCCTGCACCAACACTCCGTACGTTACCGCAGTCAGAACAGGGTGGCAGAGCGCGCAATCCGAACAGTGACGGAAATGGCTTGCGCTATGCTACTACACTCACAACTCCCTCGCTATATGTGGGAGGACGCGTTGAGGCACGCCGCCTACATTCGCAACCGGATCCCCACCAAACGATCCGCCGTCACGCCACACCAACGTCTCTTCGGCAAAAACAAGCCTTGCCACCTTCCTGTCTTCGGCCAATCAGTGGTCATTCGCATCCCTGAAAAAGTTCGCAAGAAGCGTTATCGGTTTGATGGGAGGGGTGACCTGGGCGCGTTCGTAGGGTTTTCTGAATTGATGAAGGGTTACCGCGTCTACGTACCGGCGAATACACAGCGGATCCGAGATAGCGCTGGTGTGCTGGCGCTGGAACGGATGCTACACGATGAAGTGGTTCTGCCAAGCGACGATGTCGAGCCACCGCCGGCAGAAGGGGGGTGAGGAAGAACTGGATGACGAAGCGCTTGATGAAGCCTTCTCGACGCCAGCAGCGCCGACTGACACCAGACGCAGGAACCCAGTGCAGATGGAACAAGTGCGCGAGACAATGCGCAAAACGCACTTGTCGAGATCTGACGTCGAACATGTTTATGGCACCGATGAATTCACGAGGACTCGTGCTTCGGAGCGACTCTCAGCCAAAGGCGCCAGTAACCTCACTAAAAGGCGGACGTCCCAGCGGCTTGCAGCGAAACCAGTTAACGCGGCATACGTATGCTTGACTCAAGTGATTCGCGAACCACTCAACCTTGAAGAGGCTCGACGGCCGCCTGAATGGCCGGAGTGGGAGAAGGCGACGTGGACGGAACTGAAGGCGCTAGGGGCAAACAATACCTACGACTTGGTTGATCTACCACCCGGGGCGAGAGCACTAGACAATACTGTTCAACTCAGACTAAAACTTGCAGCCGATGGAAGCATTGAGAAGTTCAAGGTCCGTGTCTGCGCTCGAGGCGACCGCCAAGTCTACATGCTCGACTACGTGGAAACTCACGCGCCCGTCGTGGACTTGGTGTGTGTTAAGATTTTCCTCGCCTTCGCCTCAAAATTTGGGATGTGCATGCGCCAAGGTGACGTCCCAGTGGCGTACCTGAAAGCCACCCTGAAGGAGACGGTGTATGTAAAGCAAGTTCGCGGATTCGAGACGCCGGGAAGAGAGCACCAAGTCTGGAAGCTGAAGAAAGCCTTGGACGACCTGAAACAAGCCGGCAGGGAATGGAACCGAGAAATCGACGGCTTCCTTCGCGAATATGATCTTCAGCCCACCAGCGGCTACGCGTGCCTCTACTACATGCAAGTGGCGGGAAGCCTTCTTCTCGTGTGTCTCTATGTTGACGACATTCTTATCGCGCACCGGGACGAACAGCACGTGCTAAGACTCATGGTCGCTTTGAAAGTCAAGTATTCGGTGAAGGACTTGGGCGAACCGAGACAGTTCCTTGGCATGAAGCTACGGCGCGAGGGCAACCGAGTCTACCTCTCGCAGGAAGCTTACGTGAACGAAATGTTGTACCGATTTGCTATGGACACTGCGCGCCCAACTCAAACGCCAATGATACCAAAGACTCGACTGGACAATCTCGGCGACGATCCGACTCCCAAAGAGAAGGAGGACATGAGGAGCAAGCCATACAGAGAGGTAGTGGGGAGCTTGCTCTACCTTGCCCGTGTCTCGCGCCCAGACCTCGCTTTCGCCGTAAATCAATTGGCCAGACACTGTGCAGCACCCCGGAAAGCAGCCTGGGATGCAGCGAAGTACCTACTGAGGTACCTGGGTAACACTCGGAACCTGGAGCTGCAGTTGTCCGCGACTGAAGGTGGGCTTCTTGTTGCGACCGATGCGGACTAGGCGAACGACGTCTGCGATCGGAAGTCCATCTCCAGCTTCATGGCTTTCCTGTTTGGATGCCCTGTGCATTGGGGATCTACCAAGTAGACAGTAGTGGCACTGTCGAGCACCACAGCAGAGTTTATTGCTGCAAACGATGGTCTTCAACAAGCGGAATGGATGCAGCTTGTAGTGGCAGAGATACCCTCCAGTCAAAACGAGGCAGTGCCGATTATTTTGCGGATCGACAATCAACCTGCTATACACCGGATCAAGCGAGACAGTAGCCCTGGTGCACAAAACGCGGCCGACATTCGCTTTCACGCGTTGAAGGATGCATGGAGATCTGGTGTCATGACGCTCGAGTATGTGCCGACGCAAGAGAACCCAGCGGACCTAATGACAAAGGCACTCAGCCGCACGGAACTTCACCACAAGCGAGACCTGTGTGGTCTTTGGCTAGAAACTAGGTGACGATCTAGGAGCTGCTGCTTGTGGGAGAGGTGTTGGTTCGCCCAGTCGTGAGGACAAGCAACAGCTCCTCTACGCTGGGGTTGCGTTCTTCCTGTTGACCCGACCCGTGTTTGTGCATTCAGAAGCTCCGTGTGTTTGTGCATTTAGAAGCTCCGCGAGAAAATATAGTTCACTTCAGATTTTGTCACGTATCCAACAAGAGAACTAACAGCCACCGAAGTACTGCTCTTGCCGCACTTGACCCCTCGTACGCCCTGGTACAGAGCTCCCTGGGGGCTCAGAGCCGCCGACGTTGCCCGGGGGGTCTTGTCCTGGCGACGGCATGTTACCAAATGATCCTCCTTCACGCAAACACTCCCTGCCGAGGGGCCGCGTGGCCTACAGACAACCGTGCATTTTGAGATCCCAAAGCTGATCCCCGCCAAACCGACATATGTACAAAAGCTGATCAGTACCGTATATGATCCCTACTGGAGATTATCAATGTAGCTGCTGTTTCTTGTGTCTTACCAACCGACAACGCGATGGCCATCGATAACAATTCCGTAGATATTTACTTACCAACACCATCACGGGAAGCAAACCAGACCGCCACCCCAATAGCCCAACCGCCAGGGGATGAATCCGCTTCTAAGCATTCACGTGTGTCACCCACAACTGAGTTGCCTATGCCATTGGCTGACAAAAAGCCCCCGCATCTGAACAATTCACAACACTACTGCAGTTAGAAGAAGAACATTGAGATAGGAACGACATCCCGATCTCGAGGAAGGCCGAAAACAAACCCAAAGCAAGAAAAAAGGCGAACAAAAGCATTCAACTGACCCGAGAAGACTCAAACCTGCACAACCTTGATATGAGCCTTGGCGCAGTCGATGCGACACTGTCCCGGGAGGTATCATACACCACAGCAATACATCTCACTGTTTTTCAAGAATTGGTATTGAGAACAAAGCTTAACCCTTTCGCGAGCCTCTTGTCTTAATTATACTATACAAGCCTAAGTAATTTGCTTCTAAAAGGGCACAGAATG
>KE582169.1:3009-18251 GCA_000443045.1 Phytophthora x cambivora | reverse complement strand
CCTGAACCACACTGGGACCAGGTTGTCAAAGTGGAAGCCTGCTTCAATGAGCAGCGTCTGCAGAACAGCGACACATTCTCTGGACGGGAAGATGCCAATCGGAATCTCGGCGGCGACTACATCTTGAGCAGTAGGCAAATCACGTCGATCTAGATTGATTTCGACCCCACAGGCTTCGACAGCATCATCCAAGGTCGCACGAGCAGCTATATACTTGGACGTTGCAAGCGTAGCGGTGAGCCACGGCAAAGAATCCGGCCGAGAGGGGGAAGAACTCGTTCAAAACGAACTTGTTCCCACCGGGAAACTTGCTTCGCCACATACGCTTTGGCAACCTCCTCACTCAGCCGCTGCGGACTTGGAGCAGCAGTCGTCTGCACTGCCGTTGACGGTTGTAGGTGCGGTGGTGCCTTCTCTTCCAGAAGTATCAACGCTTCCGTGTCTTCGCTAGACACATCCTCCAGGACTGTCGATAGGGGCACATATTGAGCGGGTGCCCGCACGCTCACATCTTGACCGGGCAGAGGGGAGTCCGAAACTCGACCCTCCTCACACGTAGGCGCCTCCTATAGACGCCACTTCGGGTTCACCCAGACCAAGCTCACCTCACCTCCAGCTTTACCGTCTTCCGAAACTTGGTGCGCGTCGTCTTGGACGGGTGGCTCTGCAGCCGCCTCTGTCTTGACTCAGAGACCGCTTCTTCTTTTCACGGGCTGCCTTACGCTTTGCAGCGCCTGACTTCCGAGTCGTCCGGACAAATTCCAGACTCCATGCTGCTCGGACGGCAGCCCCTCCGCGCGCCGTGACCTCCGCGCCGCCTCTTCGCGCTCTCCACCCTCACGACCAGCGTCGCGCATGACCTTCTCGCTTTTAGCCATAAGAACTAGTTTAGTGGGTTAGTCCACTTCCCCGTAATAAACCAATAAAAAATAAATCTACAAACAACTTCTCGGTGAAATCCCTGGTTCGAATCCGGGCACGCGCACCTGCTGTGGCGAGGCGGGTGAACGCCTTTTGACCTGCCAGGTGTATAGAGCTGTGCTCCAGAGTCTGGAAGGTACTTCTGTACAGGAAGTCCTCCACTCAGAAAGCCTGAACGGAAGTGTCCAGGTAGCGTGTGCTCCTTGTGGTAATTCCTCTAGGTTCGTTTGTCTTCGGGAGATGCACTGCGGGGATAGGTTGTTTGTATACCAATATTGGTCTTTGGAGAAGAGCGTAACGTCTCCACCTTAGACGTAGCCCCAACAACCAAGTTAACCAGAAGCAATACAGGGTTATACTGGTAGTGCCTTCGGTTACGAAGTGTACGTACAGCCCAAACAGGATTAATTCGGGGCACGCCATATGTGGCACACACGAAACAAAAGTAAACAAACTTCAAGATAAATAGTTTAATAATCTCAAAAACCGAATGCTTTCTCAAAATCCACGGAACAATAGAACTGTTTGAGTAGGATATACGATTCCGGAGATGACTAGAAAGCGTTAAGTACGATGATGCCGGGCCTGGGTTTGAAACCCCTGTTTTGCGTGTGGCCCAGACGGTGTTGGGATTTATGATGCGTGCAGATACGGGATTACCAACATTACATGTATTGTAATATTACTACTATTAATATCTATTGACTCCCCGTAGGGGGTCTGAGCTAAACCAGCACTTGTTCATAGTGTATGTAGGCTTCTGTAAAAATTAGACTTGGAGTCAAGTGAGTCAACATAACGCATGTAACCTCTCACCTTTCGGAGATGGGCGATCACCAAACCATCCACCTACGGCGCCAACAGCGTCTGACAGATGTACGAGCACATGCGAGATGATCGTCGGTGTCGCAGTGGGTCCATACTTGAACGGCCCCGGCGTGCATGGCCACGGCGTCGGTGTCGGCGTCCCCGATGTCGGTGTTGGCGTGAACGGTGTTGGGGTTGGGGTGCCGGCGATCGGTGTTGGTGGTCTTCAGTCTTGCTTCATCGGCGCCACAGCAGCGGAGGTTTTACCGTAAAAACGGGGGAGGGCTGCTGCGGCGACCGAAAAGCAAGACTGAGGGTGTTGGTGGCGGCCTACGTCGGTTCACTAGATTGATTGATAGTGATTTGAAAGAAACCGATCTTTTTGGCCGAAATTCCGGGAACCCTCTCCTACGGATAGGTCGTAGGAAATCCGTGGGGGGTTCCGCGATTGATTAATGGATGTCGCGCGGATACTGCGGCTGCGCGGTAGCATTTTTATTAAAACGTAGCATTACACGAGCACTATAATATGGTATACCTTAATAATATGGTATACCTTAATACAATAGTAATATGTTTCAATTCAAAAGTAATGTATTGTAATACAATAGTAATATAAACACTACTATAATAGTAGTGTTTTAGACGTAGTATTATTATACGAGCACTATAACATACTTCGAAGTAGTATATTAGATTATGTATGGCCAGCGCTACCAGCTTAACCCTCTAGTACACACAAATATACAGCCGTTATTATTCTTAGAGGGATGTCCAAATGGAAAATCACCGACTTTTTTCAACCGACTTCTACGAAAACAGTATGCATCGAGAATAAGTCGCAGGCTGTTTTGCCAGCTTAAAAGTCACTGAAAAAAAGTATGTGCGGCACCTGCTTTTTATACTGGCGTCGACTTATTCTGTAAGCAAGCTTGAACGCGGGACCGATGACTGACGCGGACTTGCCACGCCCGCACTGCTCTGGAGGCGGACAAACGCGCGGTCTCGACGTTGACTACGCTGCTCAAGAGGCCTGTGCCATGCAAGAGACCATTTAGCGTCGCTAAATTCATGGTAACGAGCGCCCTGCCTCAGATGGAGTGTTCCCAGCGCGGTGTGCACGCCCCAAGGCAGTGCGCTCGTTACCATGAATTCAGCGACGCTAAATGGTTTTCGAATTGATCGTCGGCAAGGATGCGTGGCACCCTCTTGCGCAGTTTATCGCTGAGTGGTCGGCTTGGAGATACGCCCCGGTTTGCGGAAGCTCGCTTCAGGCGGCGAGCGACATCTCGTGGTACTTCAGGAGGTGTTGGAGCTCTGAACTCATATTGAGGGGATGGGGGAGTAGTGGCGGCGTCGTCGGCTGGCGCCATGCTCCGGGCGGGATACATAGCGAAGAGTGGGTACTCGTGGAAGTGAAAGGAAACAACCTGTCAAAGTACATATTCGTTTTGAAAAACTTGGTGACTTTTTCTTGGACACCGCGATGACTTATTTACCAGGTATTTTTCTTTCTGAAAAAAGTTGTCAGTCACCTACTTTTGCATTTGGACATCCCTCTTAGACCCTTGAACGCTGGGTCGTACACCAGTCAACGTAGCTGCACTTCCGGATCTGGTCAATCCCGGTCAGCTTTAGCAAACGCACACCACCTTAGAAGCACTGATGAACGGTTCAATACAGTTTCACTACCTATCACACAACATGCCCTTCGATCACAATCTTGGATGGGACCTTCTTCCAATCTTTCCAGGATGTATATGGGATATGAAATGTAGGATCGCCTAAACGCACACAACAATTGGGATATGAAAAGGGCATATTTACCACGGGCTCCGCACCCGCTACTCACCCTAACTTGGACTGGAGAAGTGGAGGTGGAGTCGACACCTCTGGTTGTTCTTCTCCAAAGAGCCTTTTATCTTTGGCGCTTCCTCGGGGCCGCCGGTATTTTGTCCGGCCGAAGCTGTCCGAGCGCTTGCGGGTTACACGGATAATTGAACTCTGTTTGGTTTTTATCTTTGTGGCTATCTTCCCGTGATAGACACGCATTCAGCTTTTGACTTACTTTCAGTATACCTTGAGGGGGGCGTCATCATCTTAGGTATGCTTGATATCATCGTGATGTCGTGGGTACAGGCGAAGGACTTCAATGTTCCACGAAATCTTCCTGGGACCTGGTTGGTCGTCCTGGTCGGTCGTGTATCACTTGGCTTGATTATACCTTGATCCTCTCGTCCAGGGTGTCCATTGGTCTTCGATGTTCTTCGGTGTTCTTCGTCACGACCAGCCATGTCAAGACGGGCGGCCACCAGTCTAATGTAAACTGGGGCCCTTCGTCGCTCCCGTAGGCTTGAACCGTCATCCGGCAGTTGGTCCATCCAGACTCATTACATCCAAAATACCCAACCCATTCCACGATCGGATGTGAGAACGCCGCGTCCCGCAGACATCACCATGTCCCACAATTCCATACTCACTGATGTATTGCCATTTCAACCAATCACCACGCTCCTCAGTAAAAATCTTGATTCCATCGTGTCATCAGCAGCATCGTGGACCAACGAATGTCCGTTGTTTCAGGTGTGGATACAATGGTCACGACGCCGTGAATGCACAGCACCTGTGCAGGCGGCCAAGCGCCGGCGTGACGATATCTGGTATCGTCACGGGCAATCAAAACCTAAAACAACCAGCAGGCGCGGGGCGCCCTGATGGTGATGCAGTCGAGCGTGTCGACATCGGACACGCTGAATTGAAGAATGCTGCCCCCAGTGAGATCCACTCTCACTGTAAGAAGCAAGATGACAAGGCCAAACCTTGTCATTCTGAAGGTTCACTCGAAGAGAGAGTGGTCTCTTTGTGCGTTCGTGGATTGTGGTGCGACGGACAACTGTTCGACTGCAGAGCCTAGCGAGGCTTGAATTCGAGGAGGTAGTAATACCTTGAAGTCTGTTGGAAGTAAGACTAGCAACGGGTGTCGTTTTTACAAGCGATAAGCGTGTCGGACGCGTATGCTCGTATCGAGACAAAAAGGACGTGGCGAGCTTATTGTACTTGACTTAGACGATAAGTTCGACATGGTGCTGGACATGCCGTGGCTTGCACGGCATGACCCGGTGATCGACTGGACGAAGCGCACGATCGTGCACTTCGGGACTAGCGGCGCGATAGCGAGCGATCGCCCTGTCGGCGCAGCACATGCACCTCGCGGTGCATGCGACCCTCCAGCAGAGACAGCGCGATGTGCGGCTGTCTCCGGTCCCCCGCCCGAACACAAAGGCTGAGAGAATCGTTGGGAGAATATGTGAGTGGCCGCCAGGTCAACGACCGCCTCCGAGTCGCATATACGGCCGTCTGCGCCATCTGACACGCTGGGGTAGATGCGGTGGCTGGTAGAAGTTTGCCGGACATGTAGCTTGCATCGCCGCTGAAGCAAGGTCGCACGATGGCGATACTTATATGGGGTAGATGAGGTGGCTGGTCGAGGTTTACCGGATATGTAGCTTGCATCGCCGCTGAAGCAAGATCGCACGATGACGGTACTTGTGGCCTCGTAACCGTCCTCCTACATCGTACATATGAACCCCGATCGTTGCAAGTATCGCGGACGTGTCTTATGAGTCTTACGTGGCCGAGACGTTCGTGTCCGATATACCCCGTGACCCAAGCCTGGCTTCTCTCGGCCCGAGCGGACCGCATACATCGATAGGGAGCGCTCGGTACTGCTAGGACGTCGCTCAGCGGTGGCAGCCAGCTCATCGACCGCCGCCGAGCCGCAAATACGGCCGTCTCTGCGGTTAGACACTCTGGGGTAGCTGTAGTGGCTGGTCAATGTTTGCTGAATATGTAGCTTGCATCGCCGCTGAAGCAAGATCGAACGATGACGGCACTTGTGGCCTCGTAACCGTCCTCGTACATCGTACAGATGAATCCCAAGCGTTAAAAGTACCGCCGACGTTTCTTATGTGCCTTACATGCCGGATAAGTTCTTCGGCACTTCTAGCCATGTCAAGACGGTGGCCTCCGGTCTAATGTCGACCGGGGCTCTTGATCGCTCCCGTAGGCTTGACCCATCGTCCGGCCGTTGGTCCTTCCAGACTCATTCCGTCTAGGGTATCCAACCCAATCCATGACTGGTTGTGCGAACGCCAAGTCCCGTATCCGTTCACCGCGCCGACAATTCCACACCAATCAATATAGTACTCCACCAATCACAACGCCCCACGTAAAATCTGCATTCCCATCGTGTCAACCGCCCTCTAGCCTTGGTCAGTCACTGAGGTCACTTGTCGAGTTGATCGAGCATGGCTAAACCACACGACTCACATTTGTTTGGATGGAGGGTCTGTCTGAGCTTCCATCCCGTTGGAGATAACTCTGCGTCGGCGGCAATTCTGCGCACCCTATTCCCAACCTGGTAACAAGTCTTCAACCTCGCTTTCAGGATCTCGACGATATGCGTTCCATTCACAACGAAACCCCCTCCATGAGCGCACCAGCACCTTCGCAACGCGCTCTCAGCGGCAACCCTCCAAGCTCCGATGCAAGCAACTCGCCAATGATGGTTGATGTCCCGGCGGGCGACGCCCCTGGCAACAGCAACGACACCGGGGACGGTGCGGGCGAGGATGCCCCTGACTCGCGCGGGATCAACAATGTTCAGTCTGTCCACCACGTCAGCGCAGCCTGCTTGGGGACACGTCACTCCATTCTCCTTCCGGGTCACCTTCCTCGTCGACTGCTTGGAAGTCTTCTCAGCAGCTCCATAATCCCATTCGCGTCATTCCTTCGTCGTTGGCTTACACTCCCCTTCCATCCTTGTTCCCACCCAAAGTCATCTCAATCCAGACGACTTGGACGGGTAGCTGCTTCACTCCAATTCACGATCGTTTTCCACGTTTCACTTAGGCGTCGGTCCGCTGCGTTTCAAGAATTCTCACCTGGGGCTAGACTCTCGGGCGATCGTCTCCGGCTTGCAAAGCTTGGAAACGAGCCCGGGCCTTTACCCCCTGGTTGAACTCATACAGTAACGCCCCACAACTCAGCTGCGACATTGGGAGCCACTCGGGTTCGTCGTATCATTTCCATTTGACGAGGTACTGACGAACTCTCTTGGCCGTACGAGCACGTTTAGACCATCGGAGGTCCAGGATCTTCTCCACTTCGTACTCATCGCTGTCATTGTCGGCTTCCCAACTGTCTTTAGACAACAGAGCGGTGTCGAAATCATCGTCTTCATCAACATCGATCTGAACGGAGGGTCGTTTAGGATGCAGAGTGCGTGGCTTCAACCGACTAACGTGCACCCAAGGGTTGACTCGGTAGCCCGTGTCCTCAACCGTGAGCTTCACTCTGAAGTCATCGTGCATCTCAGCGATCCTAAAAAGACCATGCCAGAGGTGTGCCAGCTTGTGACTTAGTCCAGTCTGCACTTTGGGAATATACAGCCACACCGCATCTCCGATGTGGAAACGAGACTTGAGTCGGTCGGACAGTTCTTTCCACTTCTGGGTCTGTTCGTCGCTTCACCTTCGTTTGGAGATCTTCCGCGCAGGCTTGGGCGTAACTGTAGTCCCTCTGAAACTTCCTTCGCCACTCGTACGCTGAACGCTCGGGAACACTGGACGGCCTCGGGCCCAACATGGCCGATACCGTCCCCTTGGCGTCCCAACCGTGGATCAGGTAGAACGGTGTATCCAACCGCGTAGCATCGTACGAAGTGTTCAGGGCGAACATCAGCCTCTCGGCGTGCTCATCCCAATCGCCCTGGTCGGACTCCGCGACATAGACCCGGACACTTCGGATGACTGTCTGGACAGACCTCTCTTGTTGACCGTTCGCTTGGGGTCGGTAGCCCAGGGTAGCTCGTTGTCTGCTACCAAGGAGCTGTCGGAAGCGGGTAAACACCTCACTCATGAAACGAGGATCTTGATCGTGACGCAGCAGCGAACTTGCTCCGAAACTCCGAAAGACTCTCTCTTCATATGCCTCCGCGACATCCTGAGCGGTAGTCGAATCCATAGGCTTGCACATCACGTACCCCGAGAACATGTCCTGGAAAAGAAGTAAGAAAGTATTACCTCTCTCAGACCTCGGAATATGCGTGACGAAGTCCATTGAGACAACTTCAAACGGACATCTCGGCTCGATGTTTCCAGGCGACGGCCCAGGGTTGGGCGGTCGCCCCTTGCTACTTGCGCAATCTATGCACTCCACGACTAAAGTCTCCACATCCGCGTACATACCAGGCCAGTAAAATTCAGATCGTAGTTTCTCGTGCGTCCGTGTTATTCCTTGGTGTCCGCCCTGTGAATCCTCGTGAGCGTAGTGAAGCAAGTCCGAGTGACTCGGGCACAACCCGTCGTAGCTCGTCTGACATGTCTCGTGGCCGATCCTTCGTAGCGCGACTCAGCCGAAAGAGTACATCTCTTACATCCAGAGCATACAGCTCGGCTTGCTTGGAGATTCGGCGAATCTGGCCACGTGAGAAAACTATCCAGGTCACCTTTCATGAACTTCTTAATCTCCATGAGCTGGTCGTCACACTCTTGGTGGTCTTTGATCCGCCGCCATCGTTCTGCTTGGTATTCCAGCGGTCCCATGGGTTCCTCTCGATCAGGAAGTTCCTGGACATGACTCTGAGTCACTGCAACCATAATCCTAGCAGCCGTTGACTGCGGCGCAGATTCCGGTCCTTGACGTATGGCGTTCGGGGTCTCCCCAGGCAGGTCTCTCTGGGGGGAATCGCCTTGGGCGACCTCATCCAGGTTCACAAGCGGCTTCATCAGCTTTTCGTGTATCTTGGAGACTTGCACAAGATGTTTCAGCTCCACCGGATCCTCAGTCTGCCATGATGTCCCCAACGCTACCGTCTTGGACGTAAGGTAATCTGCTGCCTGGTTGTAATCACGTTTGGCATGTACCCGCCGCATCGACTTGAACTTCTCCTTCAGCATTTGTACTTCAGATAGACGTCGCTGCAGATTTGGTTGATTGCAATTAATCAAACCTTGCACCTGCTGGATAACGATGCGAGCGTCTCCGACCACCACCAGATCCTGGATGTTTCGTTCGAACGCAAGGCCGAGACCTTTCAGTAATCCGTAATACTCAGCGTCGTTGCAGTGACATCTTCCAGGATAAATCCATGTGCCGTGAGGATGTTCCAACCTGGTAGTTCCCAGATGATACAACCGCAGCTGCCCTGACGTGTTGAAGTCTTGGCTGCGCCATCGAAACTTAGGACATATCCAGCAAAATCAGCTTCCAACATCTCCATGCTAATCACCGGTGGTGCCTTGACTCGCCCCTTGGCCGGGATGAGTGACTCGGCAACTTCGTCCAGGTGTTCGCGTGGTGTAATACCTGCACCCAAAATGGCGGGCAGACCGTCTTCATCACGCTGAATCTTGTGTAGTTCCAGGTTCCAATGATACAGTGTAACCCCCCAGCGGACACATCTTCCGTCCGCTGTCTTGGAGTTCAACAACCAACTCAGGACAGAGTGCTTGGTGTACACTTTAACTGGACAATTCTGGACAAGAGTCTGGAAAACGTCCAGGACTCTCATCACGACCACCACTTCTTTCTCCGCGATATGGAACCGGAGCTCTGCATCATTTAGGACACGTCCCGTGAACCTCACCGGGTGTATGACACCGTCGTATTCCTGGCCGAGAACAGCACAGGCAGCCCACTTGTTGGCATGAGGTATAATCACGAAAGGCCTGGTCCGGTCGGGATGCCTGAGCAGTGGAGTGGACACAATCTTCCTCTTCAAGATTTCGAAAGCCTCCTTGGCCTTAGGCAGATCTCTCCCAGCTCGCACTTGGTCATCGGTGAGCTCATACAGAACTGCAGCCACAACGGGGAAGTCCTCAATGAACTTGTGATAGTAGTTCAGACTTCCCAGAAACGATTGGACTCCCTTCAGGGTCTTCGGGAATGGGATATCCTGGACGCCCTTGGCAATCTTGGGCGTAGCTCGAAGTCCTTCAGCGCTGATCTCGTGAGAGAGGTAAGGGATCGACAACTTGCCGAATTCACTCTTAGGGAGACTGACCGAAATGTTCCAGTATCGGAGTCGGAACAGAAGTGCGTTCAGGTCTTCACACAGCTGATCCCAGGTTGGCGCCCCATGAGCGATGTCGTCAATGTACGAACTACGCCCAATCACGGGGCCCATCTGGGATGACGCCGGGATGTTACGCTTGAAAGCAGTAATCTTGTCCGTCAGTATCGGTACACTCCGCTCGGCCTTCTCGCGTTTGGACTCGTCTTGCTTAGATGGGTCCAGCCCGAGGAACTCCAGCACGCCTTGACCCCCCAGGTTCTCTTCTTCCGCGGGCAGTCGGACGAAACCCCACAAGCAGTTGTTAATCACTGCCTGGTAAACAAGAGGGGCATTCTTTATCCCGAAGGGCATCCGCACCCACTGGAAGTGTCCGAACGGACACACAAAAGCGGAGATCAGCTTCGCACGTTCAGTCATCCGTATCGCCCAGAAACCACTCGCCATGTCAAGGCTCATGAACCACATTGCACTCTCGAATCCGATCAGTAGGTCGTCAATCAGGGGTAGTGGATAGGTCGAAAGCTGAATAAAGCCATTTACCACCCGGTAGTCAATACACATTTGGATATCCACACCATTCTTCTTCAAGACAATCACGATCGGAGACGCCCAAGCGGACTCAGAGAACTCAACCAGTCCAGTTCCCAACAACTTCTTGAGCAGCTCGTATACCTTCAACATGATGTGAGGGGCAATCGACCTTGGATGTTGAGCAACAGGGTTAGCGTTACCTACGTCCAGGTCGCACACCACGCCCCTTGCCGGAGCGGGCGCCGCATTACCATCACCTAGGAAGATCTTCCGATGATACATCAGGATGGACCGCAGCTTCCTCTCTTCTGCAGTACTAGTCCGGCCAGGAACACCGACGTCGGCTTTGGAGATGTCGCACTCTGGACTGAGATCCTTCAGCTCGGGCAGCATAGCGAGTTCATCGCGCAATTGCGAGAGAAGCTCACTGCCTTCCTGGATGTAAACAACCGGCTCCAGATCCAAGTCTTCCTGGCTGACTCTCACGCATCGGATGTATTCTTCTTGAAGCCTCTGGATTGGTGTAGACGGCCATGCACAACTTGGGAGATCCATCTCTTCGTCCTGATACTTCTGACCCTCAAGGGGCGGTGAGACCAGCTCAGCGTCCAGCTCCAATTCATCCGGAATCACTTCAACGCTCTCAGATACACTCGCTTTCAGCATCGTCATATCCTTGGGCTCCTGGAGGACATCCGTCTGGACGCCGACATCAACTAGTTCTGTCGTCTGGGTACACAGCCTTGGTCGGCCATTTTGCATCCATCGAACTAGCCTGCTTGGGCCGGTCTTGTAGCTGAACAACAGTGGTTCCCGGACGAGGTCGCAACATGATCTTGGATGGCCACTCATACTGGGGAGTCAAGACGGAAGGCGGCTCTTGTTCTCGCTCGAGTTCTTCGAGTTCACGTTCACGTCTTCTCATCTCAGGTGACGGAGTGCTTTCATAGATGAGCTGCTGTCATTCCTTGTACTTCTGACACCCTGAGCGAACAAACCGCCCTGAGTGAGGAAAACTTCCAAACTCTACTATCCGTGCAAGCGGAGATCGAGTATCGATCCACACCATTTGTTCGGAGATGTTCACGACCTTGACCGCTGATGCCCAGGACCGTGGTGCGTAGATGATTTTGGGTCACCCAGCGATCACCGCGTCCTGCCCACACTAGTTCTCGTTGAGGATTGCTCTGTCCATATTCGATATGAACGACGGCATGCTCTCCCAACGCAGATAGAGACTCTTCTTAGACAACACCGGCAAGTCCAACCCTAGATGTTGGCGTGACGTAACTCTGCACATCAGGATGGTTTCCTCATCTGGGAGTTGGACGAGACCCTCACACACGCACAACCGTACTCCGGCAGCATACATAAAGTTCATCCCCAGCAGTACTTCCACATCTTCACCGATGTTTGTCACCCAGACATTCATGATGTAAACCACTCGCACTCCCAGCGTGATCTTGACTTTCGTACTCGCAGTGATATACGTCGGGACTCCTTCTAAGCCGGACACCTTGATCGGTTCTGGCAACATCTGGAGCTTCAGCTTGAGCCTACGCGCAAGGTTCAAACTGACCATACTCCCAGATGCACCAGTGTCCACCAAGATTTGTACCCGAAGATCGTTCACTGCTCCATGCACTGACGCAACCTCGCGACTGTCTTCTTGTTCGTGATCCGACCACCAACCGTAACGCTGATCGGGACCTAATTCCATCTCGGTCCGAACATCCTGGTTGTTTTGATTCGGGAATGGCCTGCTCAGGGTCACAACGTCCAGATTCAGCAGTCGTATCTCGAATAGAAGGCATGCATTGTTGGTTATCGTTCGTCTTCTTTCTCAACTCTGGTCCGACATACACTAAGACACACAATCGTTGGGGATTTTTCAGCCCGGTGCGTTCTGGACCCCTGTCCAGCGGGCTTACTCGTTTAACGACTTCCCCTGATTGGCCTCCTCACCCAGCAATTTCTTGAGGATGTGAGCAGGCAGGTCTTTCAGCATGCCTTGACGAGCGAGAGTCTTCACGGCTTGTAGGGCTTCATGGTCTGCACACGGGCCGTCATGGAATTCTCCGCAGTTCTTGCACGGGGGAACCCTGCACGCATATGCCGGGTGTCCTGTCCGTTTGCACTTGTCGCACTTCATGTCACTCCAGCAGCTCTCCTCCTTGTGGCCGAACTTGCTGCACTTCTCGCAGAATTCGTTCTTGTTCGGGTTGTCCGGCCGAGGTGACTGCCATCCGGGACGGGGCGATTGCCAACCCGGGCGAGAATCTGCCTGGGGAGGTGGCCTCCAGCCGGAATGCTCCATCACACGAAACACGGCTTTGCGGATCTCCTGTTCGGTCGCCACGTCTTGGGTAGGCACACTTCGGGTCGACACTTCGGAACTGGCGGCTTCACCCTTTCCTCGTCCTGAACTTCTTGGTTCTGGGGGGGGGGGCTTCTTCCGAATCATCTCCTTCGTCCTCGAAACGCACGTGTCCCTCGACTTCGTCGCCAGACTCGCCACCACTCAGACCAGTGTATGCGCGGCCTTGGCGCCCGGCTTGAAACGTCTAGGCGGGATGTTGTTTGCCCTGAAGTCTCTTGTTCGGGGTGGCGGAGTGTCATATCCTCCATCCAGACCCAGGTCTTCATCCTGCTGCAGGACGTACTCGAGGTCGTCCGGACTGTGGAATCTCGTGTTGTGCAGGATGGCCTTGAGCTGTTTGTCTCTCATGTTCTTGATGTAACGCTTGATGTGATGAGCGGAATCCTTCTTGACCTTCTTGTAGCGAATGACAGCCTTGACGGCAGCCTCGTTCAACCTGTAGAAGAACTCCATCGCACTCTCGTTCGCATCGTATAGTACCGTTCGGACTCGGACGTCCGGGCCTTCAAGTACTTGCGCTTGAATCTCTCGAAAGTCGCTTCCAGTCGATCTGCACATGCTTGGAAAGCTGGCCGCGCCAATTCCGGACGGCTGGGGACATTTTCGTCTTGAGTTCACTGATCTTCATCCATCCACCTTGAACCGACAAGTTCACAAAGCGCTCCCACCAGTTCCGGCGATCACCCATGGAGACCTTCTCGTCGAACTTCTCTAAAGTACTGGAGGAGACGTACGGCCGGACCGTCAGGAGGGTTCCACCAACCTTTGTCGCATCTGAAGTGTCCACACCTGTCGAAAAGTCTTCATCCAGGTTGTCCTCAGAGTCGCTTGAGATCGAGTCCGAGCTAGAGCTTGAACTTGAACTGGAGCTTGAGCTCGAGCTGGGGCCGGACGGACTTCGTTGATACTTCTTAGGGGGAGTCGGCTTTCTATCCGGCTTCTTGGTCACAGGTTGTCGATCTGACTTCACGCCCTTCTTGGACCGGCATTGGGCACCTCTGTGCGGGTCATCTGCGGCGCGTTCGTCTTGAGCGTAGCAGCATTCGTGTCAGCCTTCCTCGGCGCTGGCACACTTCCTGCACGCTGGGTGACGGAGGCATCTGGGAGGGCCGCCCTGATTTGCGCCAGCAGTCGTTCGGCAGTGTTTATCAGTTCAGTCTGTGTCCGGTGGTCAGTGCCCTCTCCCATGATTACGCCACTCGTCTCAGTTGCTCGTTCAGGGTTAGACCCTTCGGACTTAACTTGAGTTGCTGAATTAGGGGATAATGTTGCACGTTCCACTTGAGCTTGGGTGGATGTTACCTAAGGGTTCCGGATTTGCTCAGCCTAATACCGTTGCATGTTCCTGGCTGTCACACGCTCATCCCCCAGTCGTCGTTCGAATGCAGCTCGCTGTTCTTCCAGGTTCTTTTGAGCCTGTTGAAACCAAGCGGCTTGTTCCGCTTCACGCCTCACATCGACTTCTGCCTGCTGCTGCTGCAGGAGCTGCACAGCAGCGTCTTCCACGCGTTCACGTTCGGCATTGGCTGCTTGAAGACACGCCGCTTGAATGGCGGCCGCGACATCCTCGCGTTGTGCAACACCTCAGGTATCTTTAATGGAGACCCCAGCTAAGCGACGTTCAGCTTCCTGAGCACGCAGTTCAGCCTCGCGGGCGCGCACTTCGGCCTCTGCTAGCGCGTGTTGGACATCCACTTCCGGCGTACTTGTCAGCTTTTGCGCTGCAAGTTGTTCCGTCAGCTTCGCCAGTTCTTCACGGACCTGCTGTGCTTTACGTAGCGCGCTCACAGCGGCTTCGGCCACTCCTGTTGACACTGACCATCCGGATCGGTGTGAGCGTCCTGAGTAACTTGAGCGTCGCGACGAGGATCGCCTCCTTGAAGTCTTCTTGGACGAGCTCCGACGACTTTGGGAGCTTCGGCGGTGGCGACTATGGTCAGATTCCGACTCGGACTCGCTGGACGAGTGTCCCCGGTTGGAGACTCTATCCGACCTGCGCCTTCTCAACTCACGCGCTTCACCGGGCTTCGTTGTGACCGCGACTTCGGGGTTCGCCATGATGACGTCCTCCTGTTCGGGTAGGATTCTTCGCTTCGGTGGGATCGCTTGACTACCCAAGGTCTCCGCTACCAGCCAATGCTGAGCCAAAAGTCCTCGCAGACATCACCATCGGGCCGTACGTGGCGAGCGGCATGTGCGCCCCTCCACCAGACTCAAGTGACGTCGAAGAAGATCTCGGCGATCTATTCCTGGATACGAGTGACTCGGACGTCGTACCTCGGGCAGCCCCATCAGTGGTGCCAACCAAGCTCGGGACAGGGTCCGAAATTGGCAGTGTGGACGGGTCTTCCTGGTCAGACGTCGCAGTCGAAGGGAGATCCGACGGCAGAGATGCGAGTGGATCCACCGGCCGTGGTGGCCGGTGCTGCTGACGCTTCGACGGTGGTTCACCGACCGAAGAACTGGTTGTACTCCGGGCGGGACGAAGACCGGTCATGCGTAGACGTAGAACGTAGCTTCGTCCAA
>KE582127.1:1509-12124 GCA_000443045.1 Phytophthora x cambivora | reverse complement strand
CTCAAGCCGTTTTTGGCCCCCTGCCTGGTCTTAACATGTTGTTAAATTTACCATGTTAAGGCCAGGCTTATCGTAGTCTGTCTATGGAGATCAATAAGTACAATGCATGTCTTTGGACTAACCTGATTGACGGCAATCTCTTGCACACTTCGCGCAATGATCTGCACCAGACATGTAGTTAAATACACCGGGACCGGGCCTTATAGCTTTAACACGGTGTATATACCTCATAGCGATTTACACTTTTATTAGGGGCAGACAAAGAGCAAACGTACTCGCCCAACTATGTATAGCGTCATCACGGATTGCTAATGACATGCACTGAAGTAAGATTGATTTTATCCAGCAAACAATGCACTGCAACACTAACGCAGCTACTCTTGCAACCTTCACCTTACTTGCTATCCTGACCTTGCTTGCTACCGTCACTCGCTGGTTGCGCCGAGGACGCGCTCGCTTCCTTCTCTTCTTCCCGGGAGGCAGGCGGGACGTCTCTAGCCCAGTCCACGCATTTGGATATCCCAACCACGCCGATCTTTTACTTTAGTTGCCATATAATACGGCCCATACATATATGCCTTCGGTAATGCTAGCAAATTAGCAATCGTCAACGATTTTTATTCTGCCTTGTTTATGAGTTGTTTCTCACAAAAATTACTCGTTCGCTGCAAATTTGGAACCTAACCGCGTGCCTTTCAGCGTCTTTAACACGTAGTATATACAGCATGTTATGAAACGAGCCAAAAATGGTGTGGGCCACAAATGCTGTTAAATACAACGTTTGAGAGCGGGGGGGGGTAAATCGTACGAACTTGAATTTTTTTATATCTTGCGGTTCGCGTCCTACGATGCAAAGTTTCAAGTAATATGCCAGTTTAGATGCTATATATTATGCAAGTGCAAATGTAGTACAAGGGGCCACTGCGTCATAGCACCGTAGCAGAAGCTGTAGATCCAGCTCGGGCGGATCTGCGCTTGTGCTTCGGTTTAGGCCCGGGCTTCTTACATCCCTTTCCTTGGTCCGCTTCGTTAACAGTGAGTTCCGGAACTATCAGCTGGTGGTCTTGTTGGATACGCACAGGTGGGACGAACTGGTAGTAGTACGTTCTCTGTGAGGCTAGAGCGGAATGTTCGCCCCACGTGAAAAGTTCGCTTACGTGTAGACGGTGGTGGATTGCAGCCTTCACTGCGTGAACACACGGAAACTTTTCGTCTTACTAGTGTCGGCAGCTGCACTCTTTCTCGATCAAATTGACCGTTCACCAGAGGTGTGTGTGGTCGGGCCTGCTGCTGGTGTCAGTAAAGCGTACCATGTACTGACCATCAAGACACGGCAAAATGTGTAGCGACTTTGTCAGTGCCATCATGTCATCGAGTTTTTTTCTTGTATACGGGTAATAGGATCTTAGTGAAGTCGGAGCTGGTCATGTTGCTGGTCGCCTCACTAGATGCATCACTGGGTGTATGGCACCTTTCCGCGAAAAGCTCAACGACTTTAACGAAGTACTGCTCAAAAGATCGGAGGGGTATGATGGGCGACACGAATTGCCCAGCCAATTATTAGCCACCTCTGACAAATTAGAAGTCACTTCGTCGTAAGAGGGCTGGTTGAACGTTTCGCTGAATGCGCACGTCACCCAATGTGCTTTGTCGATCCCGCTGAGGTAAGTGGACGCGTTTCCGATAGCAGCGAGCTGAAAAACTTGTAGTCGTTTTCGCATTCGCTGCGCGCCATCTGAAAACACAGCGCTTGTTGGCACTCCCTAAGAGCAGGCCCCACTACGCTTTTTGTCAAAATATACTCAGACACAAATTATACATTTATGATTTACACTTACACCTAAACGGGGTAGTGCTTGCGGATGCCTTGCACCAGGCCGTCCAAGTCCTGACACTTCGGGACGGTGCCGTTGAAGTACCAGGACTTCCACAGGTACATGTCCGTAACGCGATGATACCGAGTTCGTTGACTCGGGTTCTCCCCGAAGAGGGCACGTGGGGGCCACGTGCCGTCCTCCTTCGGGACATTCCCGATGTCGTGCAAGACCATGAGTCGAAGATTGCGCAAGTCGACGAGTCCGCGGCACTCCCCACGGAGACTGGAAGTGCAGCCGACAGCGACAGCGAAGAAGAACCCCCAACGCAAGCACAGGGCGGGGTTCGCCGTGATGATTAAGAACCAAAACTGATGACCAGACCACTTTAAAGTGGCAAATGTCAATTTTTCCATCATTAGCTTAGAAGAGGCGATTTTTCCTCACCAGGAAGTGGAAAAGGTGGAATGCATATAATATATTATCAGCTAAATGTGATGCACATCTACGGTGCCAGACGTTGCCACTAGTTGCAGTGCAGAATATCTTCAACTGCCACGTCTGTAAGTGACGTACGCATGACAGGGTTTTCTCACCCGATAAATGAGGAGCGGGCCTTAGCTGTGGAAGTATTATTGTGCTTTTCACTCATTTGGCCTTGATAATGCTGGCATAATTCTAATCATATATCGGTCTTAATTATGCCGGGTTAGTTAAGTCCATTGCTCATTATAGGTTGTCCAAACGTTGAAGATGGTAGCTGAAAATGGTCTGTGTGGCATTTTGAGGGAGTGAAAAATAGTCGTGGTGTGGCAACAGTGGTAGAGCATCTGTCTTGTAAACAGAAGGTCCCCGGTTCAATTCCGGGCGGAGGCATGCTTTTTCCACTTGCTTCTGTACCCGTCTGACACACGCGCGAAGCGCAGCCCTTGTTGCTTCGTGTGTGCACCAGAGCGTGTGGCGGCTCTTGTTGCTCCACTCTATACTCGTTTTTCGCTCACTTCTACCATAGGACTGTATGCGGTCGCAGCGGTTTGCACTGCTGCTACAAATAAATGAGCACACAACTATCTGACCAACTGATTTTGTCACCATCCCTCGAACTGGACATGGACGCACCGTGTGTTCATTGTTGCGAGCAGGTTGCTCTCAAAGCGTATAGCACGAGATGGTGATCGGATGTCGCTTGGGATCATGCGCGCTGACGTATGTAGCTGCGCTTGGTTCGACCAAACACAAGCGGGGCGTCAAGAGGATAAAGTTGCCACCCAGTCAGTCGCAGTTGTCATGTCACCCATAATATGGGTAACGATGCACATCGGGGACACTGCAACATTCGATTGTCGAATCAGAGCTTGCACCGACTGCAAGTTCCAGGGTAAGTGTTGATCACATCCTCCCCACGTTACAGTGGATAATGACAGATGGCAGATCACATCCACTACGCGGAATCGGGTACAAGATTCAAGTAGCGTATAATACCGTACCGTAAGGACCATTCTTAAGTTCCCACTCCCGATCTCCAGGGAGAAAAAAAAACTATACACCTCTGTCAATCTATTTCGCTTGAGTATGCAATTTTTGAAGCTCTTGTTCTACAGAACTACACTGGTTTAGGATGAAAACATGCATGTCCCGATAGCTCTTGTGCGAAGTAATCATAAGTAGCTCACTAGACGTGAGTTCATGAAGGAATGAAGTAGCTATATCTGACCTCCCAGCTCCTGGCGACGTGAAAATTGCTTGGGAACGGGAAATTTTGCGTCCCAAGCAAATCCTTGTTCGCACCCTGTAAGCCAATGAAAGCTGTCTATTTTGTTCCTGGAAGCGCTCCCAGGAACTTAAGAACGGCCCTGGTCACACGCACCGTTGCTTAGAGGAAGCGTAACACGCTAACAACAAGAGACGCCTGGCATCTCTGTTGTCGTCTGCACAAATGGTCCTGCCTTATTGGTCGTCTTTAATGCTGAGTACTAAAGAGACTTGTACACTTGTAGGTTAGAGTTAAACTGACTTGTATTAATCCTTTCGCGATGAAAGGCAATTATTTTCATAGTCGTAACGGAAAAGTACAGAATCATGGCACTTTTTTCATAAAATAACTACAAATCCCAAATGGAAGATTTGAAAGCTGCCCATCACAGACCTTATAGGTAGCAAAATGCCTCGTTTAAAAATCATTGACATAGATTTGTATACTATAGTGTAGCTGAGTGGCTCGCGAAAGGGTTAATCGTCTTTTAGATGTCATTAAACTGTGCAAAGTGGCTTAGTACTTTAAGTTTCTCCTCGGCAGAAAATGATCAATCTGATGCTGCTTAGGCGACCGTCCGTGGCCACCGGGGAGGCGAAGCCTTCCTTTCGGGTGCCGCTTTTACTGGGGTCATGAAATAGCAACGTGAACGGCTGGACAGAACAAACCAAACGAGCTCGTATGCGACACAAATTACACTGTGTTCCTTGACTAAGGGTGCACAAGAAAGTGTCCCGTTTTGGCATTATTGGGTGCTGATTGGCTAATTCACCCCTGTATGCCTTGACATCTTGCATGCCTTGAGATAAGGAATTCGGTATGACAATGCCCTATCCGGCTTCGAGGGGAGGGGCTACATAACAATAGTAGGCGGCTTCCCGTCACATCTGGCAGCACTTGTAAAGATCCGCGTCGGTCACGGCCTAGTGGGCATCAGAGAGGTGAGAAAATGGCTGTCGGCGCGGCAGGAATTTCCTCACCTCTCCGACGCCCACTGGGCTACGCTAGAGATGATGGTCAGCCTCCTGGGCGAGGCACCTTCGCTGGATTTCCCAACCTCCCTGCTGAGCAGCACAGAGTGCGCGTGGAACGCTTCGACAAGTACGAGTCGTCGCTGATTGATCATGTGAGCGCTGCTGTGCAGGAAGCCGCTTGTCAACGATGCGAAGCACAAAGTGCGGCATAAACGGCCGCTACAAACACGGCCCCATTCGCTGCGCGACCAACTACGACGAAGCCCGTCAAGATATCGGTTCCGACGTTTGACGGGAAGGACTCGAACAGCCTTGTCTTCTGGGTCCGCGAGATCGAGATCGCGCTGAGCGCTGGTCAGATCTACGACGCGCGGGCTCAGGTGGCGTTCGCGCTATCCAGTCTTGGAGGACGCGTGGGCTATGGTCCGTGAAACGGCGACCCCGAGGCATTTCACTTCGTTGTCGTTCATGGAACAAGAGCTACGCCCCACCTTCCTCCTCGACAACGTTTCCTATCGTCATCGCTCCAGTTTTATGCGGTGCAAGCGAGGCAAGCGGTCGCCCCTAGATAACATCATGGAGCTTCACAACCTCGAAGCCACCATGGCTGGCGCTCTCCTCCTGAGGCCGGTTCCTATTTTCCCGCTCCCAACTCCGGGACGTTATTATGCAAGGCTATTGGCCGACCCGAGAGTGCAGCTGGGCGCAGCGCTCCCAATAATCTCCCGCTCCCATATTTTTCGGGTGGTCGGGAGCGGGACGATTGGTGTCTCGCACATAAGCGGGGGTAGTTAAGCGCAAGTGATGGAGGCGTTGGAGCTCGTCGAGAGCGCGATGGAAACGTACAAGCACTGGAGCGCGCATGCGCTGCTATCAGAGTGTAGGCGGCTCAAGACGACTCCAACATCGCTGAATAAGGCTTCCCATCTGACAGCCTTGAGGTCCTGTCTATTGGTGAGGAGAACGATCGAAGCTACCGGTGTCGTTCAGTGTCCTTTCCGTCAGGCTATACCTGACCGGAAGACGGTCGATTGCGTGTTCCGCTTGCTTAACGTGCACTTATTGGACCTCTGTGACGGGTTGCAAGTCTAAGGGGATGTAGCGACCTGCCATGCGCTTGACACCCACACCACCGGGAACTCCTCACCCTGGTTCGAGTGACAGCGACATATGAAGACGATGAACGCTTCAACGCTTTTTTGCACGTCTTACCGGAGTTCTCCAGCATAGATCCGACTGACGATACCAAGAAGTTGTGGCCTATGTGGAAGGGGATTACTCGGGAATATCGTGAAGCAGATGCCAGGTTCAGAAAGTCAGGCAACAACGGCGTTTTTGCAGGATTCCACGGCAGCAAAATGGACGTTTACTACCTGCATTTGCTCACTGTGGTGGAAGAGAGCGAAAAACGAGTACAGTAATCTGCCTAGTAAGGAACGCCTGATATATATAAAGAGCTAGGGTTGATAAACCGTACAGACGAAGAACAAAGACTGAGGCCATGTCATTGTATTGATTGTAGTTAATTGAGCACGAACCGCAATCTTGACTTGTCGATGAGACCCTAGTGGTCCCAGCAGTACTGGATGGTGGAAGCTGTAACTTTGGATCATGCCGTCTCACACCATAACAGCGCTGCAATCATATCTACTGTATAAGGTTTCTTGGTGCCTTCTCCTAGGCGATCCAAAGCCAGCATCATCTTCTGCAAAATCACATACCGCATGACGCAATGGATAATGCCCTGATCCAGCGGCTGGTGTTTCGCTGTAGTGTTCGTCTTGACTGGGGGAGCCGGGAGACCGTACTATGAGAGGGCTTGGTAGGATATGGCGGGGGTGCGATCGGCCTTGGTGCGCAGGCCTAACTTCTCTGACCACGTGAGGCGGAAGCGCTTAGCGGGCATGGCGAGAACGTGCTTGGTGGATAGCTTGCAAGTGTAGATAATATCTTCATATTATGAAGACAAAGCGACCCGAGGCAACCCTCACGGTCACCACTTTTCAACCGCTGAAAGCCAAATCTGTCGAATGGACAAACAGTGCTGCATTTTTTGTTTCGGCACCTTGCCCATCCCGCCATCGCCCCATCGCCTTTCGTCAAGTATAAAGATTTCGAAGCATCAATTATACACCCGCTCCTTACTTAGGCAGATTACTGTATAGAGTGGGGCAACAAAAGCCGCCGTGCTCTGGTGCACACGCGAAGCAACAAGGGCAGAGCCTCCATGCACAGTCTAATTGCTCAGTCCAGCCCAGTCCTGCACGGATTTTCTGTTGTTCAGGCCCGCCATCTGCTGGATAGGCTCGACATCTGCCGATCAGGTTTTACCTCAGAACCGTGGCGTATTTACTTAGCCCCACGCAAATACGCAAATGGTCCTAGTAGAGAGAGTGATGGTCAATCAACAAGGCATTTTTCACTAAGTCCTCAAGTGTAGATGCACAGCTCGCTACGGTCACTCCCAGCGGTATGCATCGCGACATTGAAGAGGGATGAGGCGTGCAAACGTTGGAAACAATCGATATCCTGGTTACATTGTCTTTAGGATGTGGCTAACCAGCCTGTAGCGAAAGTACTGCATAGCTAATTTTGTGTTCTGGCCACTTGGCTCAACTTGCAGAAGTAGCAGCTCGATAAACACGATAACAAAGACCCCGCAGTTGTAGGAGTCGACTTGAACCACCCAGTCCACTTGCTTGAATCGGTGGGCGGTGGTGTCGGTAGCAACGGTAGCAACTTAGCACTGAGGAAGGTTCTCAGAGCAGTGAATATGTTCCCTGTCTGTTGGGGGTCGAAGATAGTCACTGTGAACTCCGCAAAGTTAACTGCTGCTTCACACCAGTGATCAGAATCGTAGTGGATGACAGCAAAGAACCACAAATTGCGTTCTTTCGTCGTAATCTGCTTCTCAGTCGCTTCTTGCAGTTCAGACCACACTTTTTGACCTTTCAAAGTTTCAAAATCAAATTCAGGGTACCGCAGCACATGCGACGGAATGGGGTATATCTCATGGTCATTCGGGTACAACTGAAGCACAGCTTGCACGGAAAGGTCCATACACGAGAGTTCCACCCATTTCTTAACCCGTAGGGACGTGACCCAGAAGTAATCCCCAGGACGTCCACAGCTTCCAACCTTTCCTCTACCTCGTATGGGTGCATGCAATCCACCTTCCAGGCTTTGATGGGTCCCATTCTGTCAAGTCCATGTGGTTGATCCACGAGATGGTCCTCTTGATCTCATGAAAGCGCTCTAGCGGTATGCCATGATCTCATGGCCTTTAGCACCTAGACGGTGTAGATGTTATGCCCGAACTTAATGGAAATAGCGAGCGCTGGCATCGTCGTCTCGTGATCACTGCGCCATCTATTTTGAAAGTGAGCCACTTGGTATTCGCAGGACTCGATCCTGTTCATTGGTAGAACGGTCATGATCTTGGACGGTTCAGTAGGTTGCACCTTCCGGCTTCCATACACTATGATCTGCGTAGACCTCGTTTGGTTCAGGACGGCCGGTCCTGTCAGGTACTTGCGTTGTAACACTAGTTCCATCGAAGGCGTCCTGAAGCCACAGCCTGCACCAATCGTGCAGTCTGCTGCAGACCATCGTTTTAAGCTTTCTTGCGGGGCTTTACGTGCAGCTTTCGCTCGCCCAGCTCTTTTCTTTGAGTGGGCAATCATCCACCGCGGCGCATCAACCTCACCATCAACCTTCTCAGTAGCTGAAACCTCTGCTAAATCCTCACATCGATGGTCGCAGTTTCAGACTGTGGCACAGTTTCGGACTGCTAAACTCAAACTCGAGTCGTCGAGGTCATTTATTACAGCATACACTGCGTGACCCGTTGACGACAACTCTGCGTCGTTGGGATCTTCACTGTGGCCTGGATCGTGGTCACCTTCCAGTTCTGATGACTGCACAGCCTCCAACTGTGTACACCTTCCAGTTCTGACGACTGCACAGCCTCCAACTGTGAACACCTTCCAGACTGTGAGCTCGTCTGAGGAGCGAGGTCGCTGGGATGATGAGAACGATGTCCCGGGAGGAGTTCATCCACGTCTTGTGAGTCGTGGGTATGTGTAGTTGGGTATAATCCTGCAGCCCCAGAGGCGGGTGTACGGACTGGCGTGCCTTCACCAACTGCAAGACGCGGACACTGGCCCTGTCGAACAGTGTTCAGAACGTTTTTCATCAGCAGTCGAAGTTCTTCGTGCGCAGCAGTGCCCCATGTGGCTCCAACATCCGCTATCTGCCTTCCGACACCAAGTATCTCATTGAATGTTTCATTCTGGTGTTTCGA
This sequence comes from Phytophthora x cambivora, assembly GCA_000443045.1. Taxonomy (NCBI): domain Eukaryota; phylum Oomycota; class Peronosporomycetes; order Peronosporales; family Peronosporaceae; genus Phytophthora; species Phytophthora x cambivora. The sequence continues at coordinate 3,280 of KE582127.1, read as the reverse complement.
TTGATTTCCATTCTGCAGCGCGATCCGGCGAACCTCAAATGGCACGTCCACTGCCACTAGACGTTCCGCTCGCAGCCCTCTGTAAGTTTTCACTAACCACCTCGGATGAATGATGCTTTCCGCAACAATGGAACTACAGCCAGTCGCCTTCCTGTAGTAGATATTGTGGCGGCAGGGAAGAAGTCTCGTCATACGGGAAATGCAGGAACAGGTCCATGCCTTCGGGTTGACCATGTACTCGTCCACAATGTCAACATCCTTGCTCGATGTATACTGCATCATAACATAGGGACCCGTCGGATAGTGCCGATACTCCGTGGTCGAAAGAAACGCGAAGTCGTACTGCTGTTTCACCAATTCCACCGCGTGACGCGATACAGTGTTTAGGAGTACGTTCATCTCTTCATCATACTCCACATTGAAGTACACGCCGATCTTCTTGATACTCCGGGCCCACATCTTCTCGTTTACAGTTTGCCAATACAGAATCGCCACGACACATTCGTCTAAAGTGGTCGATCTATTTACCAACGTCTTCATCTTCTGCCAGCTAGACTCGAGACGGTTGTTGGTTTGGTTCCCCATGCGGGGAACGTTCCCTCTAAAGACAGAACTCCACCGCACCTTGCAATCGGTCCAGTTCCGATCAAAGTAATCAAACCATAGACGCGATTTAGCCCCCTCACCCAAAACAACTTTCATCGTCTGCATGATTTCCCCGTACAGTTCCTCCGTGGGTGCACCGACCGACAACTGGATAAACCGCTTCATCTCCTTCTTCTCCCACGCACTCAAATTGTACTTCTGCTGGCGACTTCTTCCTGCAAGTATTTCACCACGTGAAAGTAGCAAAGTAGAATTCGCACACCAGGGAACTCTTCCTTGAGTACCGAGAGCTCTGTGAAATCCTGGTGACAGCAATGGAATCATAGGATGGACAAATCTATTTGAATTGTTGACATGCCACTTGTAATGTATCTTTTCTCTCATTCTCAAGCAGGCAGTGCTGCGAATAATAGCACAAAACAATGCACGCGTAGCAGTCAGTTTAGAGCTGAAAAACTGTACACAGTTCCAGACTGGTACACAATCTGTGATCCGAGACCGCATCTGTACATGTTGCCCGCCCATAGCGTCATGAATCATGAAGCTGAACAACTTGTAAGTGGAGGAGTTCGTATCGTGCGTTGCATCAATAAGCATCAGTTCCGGAAATTGCTCGAACATTTGCAGCATGTGAGCGCTCTGAATAGAAATGCACTCCACAACACCCTACATCATCGAAACCAATTATCAATGTGAATTAGATTCTTTGATCATAGATAAACAAAGTCGCGCTTCGCACGAAGAAGCTCTGAAATTTAGAAAGTTGTTAGGAAATATATAGATAATATGTGATTCATGTTCACATACCATTGACCAAGAGAAGCATCTGCTGCGCCTGCTTCGCAGCCGCATCATCTGCATCGTGCCAGTCACCTGTATTTCAAATGCAATTATAGTCCCAAACCAGTACTGAATGCACTTTGGTGGAGGGACGCACCACGTGAACGAAGGAGCAGCATATCTTATCAGTACTTGCTATTTTAGTAAAACTAGCCAATATATAAATTAGTCTATGCGTTTGATATGGCTACACGTGAACGGAAGATTTATTGTGGGCGGATGATCCCTTCGCGCAACCTCCAAAATTCGTACCTAGATGAGGTGGACGTTACAAGCAACATCCCAGTAATTTATCATATTCAGAGGGTATTATGATTCATGAAAG
>KE582112.1:3117-13720 GCA_000443045.1 Phytophthora x cambivora | reverse complement strand
TTCGCGCATGCTCCACCTCTTGAGTCGTTGGTAAATTGTAGACTGAGCTTTATTAACGGCAGCCGAAGCTGGTTTAGTCAAGTATCTTCAATCTAGCCTCAAACCTTCTTTCAGCCAACTCAAACATTCTCTCTTTGCCATCGCAGAAGCCTTCCTATCCTGGCGCTCAGGAACTTGCTTCTGTTGGCACAACACGCACACATACACTTTCTCCCCTATAAAGTCCTTTTGATTTTAGTGCTGGCCACGGGCATCTCCTGCGCCTGCTTCGCAGCCGCAGCATCTGCCCGGGAATGAACCTAATACCGCCAGGTCGCTCATGTCCTCGCCTTGCCCCTTTGGTGTTTTTTGCTGAAGAAAGGTTTGGGGGTCCCGGTTAGCCACCGGTATATCGGTACCAAACTGCCCACGAGACCCCGTCAGCATCTGGTAGTGTACCGGTATATCGGTACCAAACTACCCATGCCCCGTTAGCCACCGGCAGTGTACCGGTATATCAGTTACGTCCCATGGAATTAATCCTTGTTTCGCTGGGCTACTGTATACACTTCGCTCCTATCCCAGGATAACTGCAATACAATGTCATCCAATAATATATAATTGTAGTGGAGCAATACCATAATAATTGTTTTGATATATTTTTTTCGACCCACCCTGTACTACAGCCCCGTGCACGAAACACATGACGCTCAGAGAGCCATGGGACCCTTCCTCCCTTTCGGACTATCCAGGAATTGCCAAGATGGCTACAAGCTATTTCTATCTACGCCCGGGCGGCTTCGGCGTGGTCGGTTTCGCCTACGGCAAGACAGAAGGCGCCGGAACGCGAGGCGGCAAGGTGAAGGTGAAACTCGTGCTAAGCGGTTGATGGACAGAGGAGCAAGTCGAATCGGTCGACCTAGCAGAGGCGGACATCTCGCCGAGGGTGGTAGCATCTGAAGAGGCGCTAGATGGGGCAGGCACATTCGTCGGAGGGGTCATTGCACCTACTGGGTTAGACCCGGTGGTGGGACTACGGCCTGGTGGTGGGATATAAGTGGTGTACTGAGGTTTTAGCTGCGGGGAGGCGAATTCGAAAATGGGCGTCCTCGTTGAGCGCCCACCGACCTCCCACGGCATTCTATCTTTACTAACTGCGACATTGGGAAACCCTGGCTTCCTCGCCAACTTATCTAGCCTAAACTATTCCGTTGACTCTGCAACCTCCAATTTGACGAAATGTCGGATGAAAACACTACGTCTCCATAATAACCCCTAGCCTCAGTAAGAAGAAATGGCGTGAGTATTCGCTGGATGTCAAGGTCCCCACCGTCAGCAGCAAGTCCGACTGCTTTTGAATTCACGTCGGCACTGCGTTCTTCTACGAGGTATCGAGCTACGTCAATCTCGCCGTTTTCTGCGGCCTCATTCACGGCAGTGCGTCCGTGTTCATCCTTCATGTTTACATCCACACCACATTCCTGAACGTAATACCGGACAATATTCAGTCTGCCGCGTGAAGCGCCTTTCGTCAGTGCGTCCGCACTCACATGCACAGCGCGTTGCTCAACAAGGTACCGAACGACTCCCATATGGTCCGCACCAGCGGCCAACGCCAATGCCTTGGCATTCGCGTCTGCATCGCATAGTTCAGTCAGGTAAGGTACCTTACCGCACAACATCTGCGTGCCCCCATCTAGCAGCCTCCTCAAGCGCTGAATCTAGACTAGTACTAGTGACATGTATGTCTCCGTCGCACTCCTCGACAAAATAGCGCACCACCTCTAGATGGCCCCAACGTGCGGCCTTCCGCAGTCCGAAGATCTTGTCCGATTCCGTCGCGTACCGTATCCGCTTCAGGACCATTTTGAAATCGCCATCGGAGACTGCCGAAATGAACTCCTACCTTGCTCGCTTTCCCCGCCGGAAAATGTCCCCCATTGGTTCTGGCTGTGACTCGGAGGCGAATCGCGAAATGAAAACTGGCAAGATCTTCTCCCCCCGATTGGATCAGTTCAGTAGGCACCCGCGAGGGCGAAAGGCCAGAAACAATTCCCATGAAGGCAGACGAGCGCATGCACCACTCGCTAACCCCGTTGACGCTGTACACGCCGTACGCCACCACAGTGCTGCGAGAGCAGTTCAGTCGACGCCTAGAGAGCACTTGCAGACGCCTTTCAAGCCATTTGGATAGGAAGTGGGTACCGTATGATACGGTGGTATACGGACCGTATCACTATCAGGTTCGCTTGATTTAAGACACAAGAAATGTGGCATCTTGGTCGACGGTGGGTCTTTTCCCCTTTGGGGGTTCTGGATGAGCGTTGTGTTCCATACTAACTTGACCGTGGCGACAGAGCTTGGGAGCAATGGCTGGACTATTTATTGTATGTCATCTTCGCGGTTGGGCCGACTCTTGGGTAGCTACATGTAGTAGCTGAAAAGCAGCAAAAGCGGCAATGCTTCAACCTGCATGCACAGCGAAGTGACTGGCAGACGGGTTCTGTTTGCTTTGCTTCAGATTACTGTTCTCCGTCCTATCAAATCGCTGCTTCCTGGCTGATGAACAATACAGCACCAAATTCCACGTACGTCAACTCCATTCTTATGCGAAGTACTGAGCCACGACAGCCCTCTTCACCAGTATGCTGCACCACCTATAGCTACAGCTTGAAGTGCCTAAAGGGCTCTCTCTCTTCATACTTAGTCTACCAATATGGCAGCAATCCAGTCACCACGTCCACCAGCGTCGCCTCTTTCGTCGTAGCAAGCGCCTGCAACGCATTTCATGGCCACGCGCTTCTCCGAGACTCTATCGAAATCCAAATTCGATCTCCTGCTGCTGCTCGACACAAGTGAACTCGAACCCCGTGACGGACTTCTTCGAGAGCGTCACCTTCGTGGTCAGGAACTCCGATGTCTAGCCGTGAGTAAACCTCGTAGTGTGCACTGAGGCTCTGTGAATTTGCGTTAGTGCAGTAAGTGAAGCGAATGGAACGAGTGGAAAATTTGTTTTCCGAATGCAGGATGACACGCACGACTGAAATAACCACCATCAGCGGACAAGAATACGAAGACACGGGCTCGTCGGACAAGACCCGACAGACAACCAAGCAGGCGGTGAAGACGGGCCTCTTCGAATATCGTGGTTCATTGTGGGTCTTGCGTCGATGAAGCCCAGGCAAGCGTCACCCTGGAAGTCTAGATCCGCAAGACCATCGCGAACGACACGCTGCAGCCATTCTGATCAAGCTGCAGCTCAGCTAGCGGTGCTCGCAGTTTTTCCGGAACGGTAGCGGAGGTGTTGTCTACGACTATGCGAAGTAATGACGGAATGGGAGGACCCTTGCATGCGACTTCACCAGAGAGTCAAGAACGTGCTTGAAGGTTGAGGACAGTGGAAAAAGAAGAAGAAGCGCCTTTTGCCACCCGAAGCGTTGGACAAGTACGTCTCCAACACCTCGTGCTATCTGGAGCACCATCGGGGCAAGTAGTTGGTCTTTGATTGATGATGCACCAGGGGATGATGGAAGAGCTCCGCGTGATCAACGAAGAGACCGATGTCGTCGTCCGTGCACTCGGTCTCACTAGCGCTGACACGAGTAACTGGAATAAACAATACGAAGACGATCAGTGTACCCACCGAGAACTCTTGGCGTCCTCGGTTGATAATGAGGGGTTATCTACCCTCCCACATACTGAGTCCGAGACCCGGTCTCTTGGCGATTGATACCCATCCAAAGACCGCAGGCAAATAACAGTTGATAGGATTTCGGCCAATCAGAATCGAATCTAGCATGGGTCTTGCCAGCATTCAAGAACTGTCCGACCAAGCCAACAAGCCAAGCCAACCAAGCCAAGATGCGCTACCACAACGGATTCTGGGTCTATGCTGGCGAGAAAGGAGCCAGCATATCCGAGAGTGCCGTGCGCTTCGCGCGCGAGCAAGCCACCCTTCCTGTGCCTGGTGACAGCAAGGCTGCGGGTAATTGGCTCCGGAGCCGCGCTGGAAGGACTCTACGCGATCGCTGGCTGGCCTGCACTCCAGATACACGGCAAATGTACATGAACAACAACCCCGATGAGAGCTTTCCTCTGGCCGACAACCCCGAGGGGATTGCTGACGCTCGTCGTGAGCGCAGCCGCTATCCAAGAATGATTCCAGCGGACGTCACGACACCGCGGGTACTGCAGGAGGCTGTAGCGACTGCTCCGAGGCCGAATGCTTCACCCACTGATCGCAGGAAACAGCTTCATGCAGTCCAGAAGTACTGTGGTAAGCTAATTCGTGCAGCATTAGAGGCCGAAGTGACAGCAATGGGATATGCGATAAAAAAAGGAGATATTGATCTGGTTGTGACGCGTTCGGCAGCGGTCGTAGAGTGCATGGGCGCTAATATCGCCAACAGCATATCTCCCCCTGTCAGAGGCCGTGTCGTGGAAATCGCAACCGATGTGGCGCATACGATGCGAGCTGCCAACAGATCAAAGTGCAGCTGAGACAGAAAATCCAGCGCATTCAGATATTACCGTGACAAACCCCCGAAAGCGGCGTCGGCAAAGTGCCCCCCCTCACGCACCCCACCGAAACTTTGGACAGAGACAATGTCGAGGAAGAAGCACAGATTTGTGATGTTAGTGGTGCTGATGAGAGCAGGGCTGATGGCGCCAGTGGCGATGAGTGCGGTGCAAGTGCTGCGAGTGGTATGAGTGGCGAAGAAAGTGATGACAGCGCAGAGATTATTAGCAGTGGTGGAGCTAAAAGTTCAAGTGATGAAGAGTTCAACAGCCCGTCTGATAACCCTTCTGAGTATGATAACGTCTCGAACGCCGAAGGGGATGTTTCACATTGGTTTTCAGAAAGCGATTTAATCAAAATCACTTGTTATTCGAGTGGAAAGACCCGGAAAGCGCTGATGACGATCGTGTGGTTTTCATGTACCAAGAAGATTTAGACAGCTTGCTACCCGATGGATTATTGACGGGAACTGTATTAGACTACTTCATCTATCGGTACATGGCTAGAGTGCAAGGACATGTTTGTGCATGTGGATCTGGCATGTATCTTGCAATGGAGACCGCACGTTATACTCGCAAACCAACTAGGAAAACACGACTATTGGAGGAACTGATTGCGCAGCGCGACTGGACATCTTATAAGTATTTGATTCTTCCAGTCCCCGGCCGTAACCACTGGAGTTTTCTCGTGCTTGAGAACGTCATGAATTCGGAGCCTACGAAAGTGTTTCATGTGAACTCGCTGAAAAATGCGCACAGCCCTGACTATGCATTCGATGTCGTGCATTGGTTCCTATCAAGACTTCACGAGAAAAAAATGTTACCACCGTTTCAATGGAGTACCTTCGTCCACAATACGAAGCCGCAGCAGTCGAACACTTTGGATTGCGGTGTATACGCACTATATTATATGGATTTCATTTCAATGAAAATAAGTGTGGAAAAGCCGGATTCAGTACAACAAAACATGGCGTTGTGGACTACTGGGGGGCTTAACGTCACTAAAGCTGGTGTGTATCGCTCGCAATTGTATAACAGAATATCGTTGGAACCTTAGAAACATAACGCAAAAATATAGCAACAACGTAAGTTTCAGAAGTGTTTATACATCACAAAAGTGCACCGTGGTACCTCAAAATCACACTGCAAAATTCACACTACTGTAGCTAGATACCGCAAAGGCACACTGCGGTAGCTACCACAAAGTCACACTACTGTACCTAGATACCGCAAAATCACACTGCGGTGGCTACCGCAAAGGCACACTGCGGTAGCTACCGCAAAGGCACACTGCGGTAGCTACCGCAAAGGCACACTGCGGTAGCTACCGCAAAGTCACACTGCGGTAGCTACCGCAAAGATACACTGCGGTACCGCAAAGTCACACTGCGGCAGCCACGGAAGGAGCCCAATGCCGAACCGAGATGACATATACAATACGACAGGTGTAGACGCTTGCAAAATACGTTCACTGGGAACACTAACTTTCTTTCATCCATTTTTGACTTCCACCTTAAGACCTTTTATTCCGGCGTTTTTTTCTGCAAAGCACCGCTATTTTTTTATCGACTGTGGTGTTGAGTTGGATTGATTTTGGTTGCTAGATTCAACGGAAGTTGGCCGAGTCACTACTTGCGCAATCGCGGCCGCCTTGGCATCATCAGATATTAAAGCTACATTCTTTGCGATCCAGTTCAGAGATTTCTTCTGTGTTCGACGACAATTTTCGACAGACTCCACTGCCAGACGAGTTGAATCACTGACTGATAGTGAAAATGAATTCTGTAGTGATGCTGCTATATCCTCCACCAGACTGAGAATCGGTCGCCTCCGGTTGAAAAATCTGCGTTCGTCAGGGTCACACCACTTCGTACCAAACTGATCTTCAAGGTCACGTACAGCCGTACTACCATTGACACCAGCATACCACTCATTCCACAGCTCGGGTACAGACTCCAGTCCCCTGCGCATTTTATAACGTCGTGTGACGGGTAATTCGGGTCAGCTGAAGATGACCGAGGCGGGGCCGATAAGGGTTCACAATCTGTTGCGGTCTCGGACCCTGCTAACAGCTTTACTTGCAGGGTAGCAGTACCACCTTGAAGTGGGGCTAGAACACGCATCACACCCATCAGATTTCCCTCAATAGCCTGAAGCGTAGAGCCAACTTGACCGATTTGACTTTTTATGGATTGATGGACACCGTCGATCTTGGCATTTAGAACTGGAACCGCTTTCTGCAAACGCTGCTCGGCTGGGTCCTCGATATTGCTGACAGTTTGCACTACTTCACGCTTGAACTTCAAAAATGCGGGGGAAGCGAAGATATCGTGCTGCCAGATTGGATGCTTCGGTGTGACTTGCTGCAAAAAAGCAGCATCTTGTAGCAGGACTTTGCGGAGATATTGAAGTAGGTCCAGAAATCCCCCAGTAGCGATGGACTGCTCCGCGTTTCCCGAACTAACGGCCTTCTGCCAAATCTCAACCTGAGGAAACACTACAGATTGTAAGTTCAACGGAGGATCAACAGCAGCCCGAGCGATAAAAAAACTTCCACGACTCGGCTCAAATCCTGCGAGGGTACGCATTGCTTCACGAGGGAGAGAAGTGAGGTAGCCCTTCTCCATAGATGGGTTGTTCCAGCGACCCAGGCGTCGTATCTGGGACTCGCTAGCTCCGCCTAAGTCAGCCATCCGAGAACCTGACCCGCGCCCAACGTGGGTTTTTGCTTTGCTCTGAACTCCAACGTGCTTCAAAGCTTCCGTGACTGCTTTGTTGTGAACTTTGTACGACATTTCTTTGGTGGGTGTTTTGCCCGATTTCAACAGCTTGATGGGGTACCAACGTTCCGATGACGTGAAGTCGGGGGACGTCTCTCCTTCGACGTGCCATCGCCAAAACAGATACAAAGCAAGCAATCCATGGGGGCAGATCTCCACATCTTTATTCCGCATGCAGGCACCAACTTCGATTCGACCAACTTGGTTGGTCTTCCCTTGCCTCATCACGATAACCAGTGCCCTACATGGGCTGTACCCCTCATTTTCCAAGACGATGGAGTGTAGGTCTACGAGCTCCATCATGCGCGCCGACTCGCCCCTCATCAACGCGTAGTGACTTAGCAAAAAAGCAAGTAGGTTTCGCAATGATTTGCCTGAGTCGCGAGCTGGAGTCCAAAAGTACCGTGAAATTTGCTGAATCTGCTTTGTTGTTGTTTAGCCGTCCAACATGGTATCAGCTCCTCGATCTTCAAAGTTTTTCCGTTTTCGTTCATCTTCCTCGTACTGTGTCAATTTCAGCAGTGTTGTCACCGCATCGTCCCGGGGCGAAGGATGACAGTTAATTTTTGCGCGCACTTGTTGCTTCCACAAGTCAACCATGGCTGTCACGTAAGAGTTCACTGTCGACCGACCAACAGTCTCATTTCTCTCAACATTTTTAGTACTCCCCTTGTGACGCTTCGGCCTGCCGATGACGCTCTCTTCCAGGAAGAGGTGAAGCTTTTCTCCTGTGACCGTAATCGTGTAGGTTCGCTGAATGCTGACCCCTTCGCGCTGCACCAATCTAAGAACTCCTGTTGACGGCTATTGTACGCGCACTGGGTGTTTTTCGGTCTAAGAGTCACAGTTTTCTGGTACGTTCGCTGGACCGACTCCTGCAGCGCAACGCGCATACGAGTTTCGTCCTCCATGATGCTGTGCGTGGCGCGCTTCTGACAATGCTACCAACCGATTCTCTCCCCCTCCCCCATTTTCGTCCAACCATGATTCAGAAGACAGGAGTGCCAAATAAGCAGTTATCAAACCCTTTATATCTGTGATAATTGGAGTGATTTGCCTGTGCTCTGTGTTTACTGATAGGTCCCGGTCCGGACCCCGAGGGTGATAATGGCTCTTAGACGTAGACGGAATTTGAGGGACGGTCGAGGGGTCGTATTTAATTGGGTATATAGAGTACATGTAATATTGACTCGAGTGGTGACTTACCACTGGTGAGTCACCACTAGTGAGTAAAGTAAACAGACAAGTAAAGTATCCAGCTTCAAGGCGAATCTGTCGTCGTCGGCTATGACCAGCCCTGGGATCTGCTCAAGCTGGAGACGGCAGTAAGGGTCATGGTGGGCACGTTATTCGAGGATGAAGCTGTCTGCGTCCACTGGTTTGTCGAGTCATAGCTGCCGGCGCTTGACGTCTGCGTCTCACTCTGGCCGCCGAAGTCAATGACGGGGACTGAGTGTGGTGGGTACGTGGAGCTACTCGCTACCTTCACTAATCGCTCAGATATTCTGAGCAACTATGGCTACTGTCTTTCACTCCGTAGTCTTCGCTTAGCTGCCCGAAGTTCGTTGACAACGGTACGCCAAAGCAGCTGACCACGACGTCGTTTTCTCCCTGCCGATGTTGTTGCTGGGAGCCACCAACTTCCACGTGCGTATCTTCGGTGGGGACTGCATTGTTTGAACACCTCCTCGGCTTCGCGAACACTCAAGTTTGCGTGCTTGAGTCCCAGTTCAGCTGCTCGTTTCTCAATGGCTGAGCTCAGGAAGCCCAAGTCGCTCAGCCTTTTCTTGGCATTTTTGCTTGATAGTTGTCACGGCTGAACGAGTCTAAGTGGAGGGACATTCATACTGGGGGTGCCGCACTGCCAAAACAGCCATGCTTGATATACTGTACACTCGTAAATGGTAAGCGACGAAGGGATGCTATTAAACTGCGCACACCATTGCCGCAAATTCGTCTGCTCATCACCGGTTGCAGCCGTGGTCGTGATCGGATCAGTTTGCTGAACACGGTTCACTAGTGCCGTAACTCCGGCCGAATCTAGACACTTCATTTTCATATCGTTCAAACCGTCATAAGTGACGGTCCCGCTGCCAATAGCCCGGCGCTCCAGCTCTCCAATAATGTCGTTAACAACTTCCTTGCGTGAGGAATCAATTTTCTCCAAAGTTTTTTCGGCACTCTGCTGCAATGTTGCCATGTTAGCGAGGATAGAAACATGTGGAGGGACACCGGTCGCTCTAAGCTTGTTCGTTCCTGGCAACGTTCCTCCTTTTAAACGCTCGGATAGACCGGTGAGCATTGATTCCGAAGCGAACAGTGGGGTACGAAACAAACCATGGGAAGTTGACAGTGTAGTCTTTAGATACTCACTGTGGTAGACTAGAGAAGCCAATGCAAACTCTAGGATGTAGTGGATGCATCTCGGTGCACCCGGAAATACAACAGAGATTGCTTGCTCAATTTCATCGTCGCAAATTTCAAAGTGGGGAGGAAGGCAGGCAAACCTGTAAGAATCGGACGGCAGTCCCGTTACCGTTCTTCCAACATGCATGTCTCCTGCTGCTTCGTACCGGAGGTATGTGTTCTGAACACCCCCTAGCGACCAACCCGCTCGCAAGTTTACAGCTGTGGAGGACGGGCACGCTGTAGATCCAGACGATGCAAATGTGGCAGCACCTTTGCGAAGAGAGTGTGTACCAATGTCTGCCGGCTTAACTGCTCGCCTCGTAAGCTCCTCCGAAACGGTGTCTAGGCTTAGCACGCGCACCAACTCTTTGCGAAAACGATCATATTGGCTCCCACCAGGGAATAGTCTGCCATCAGAACGATCAAACGTAAAGACACTCCAGTATATTCCAAGAGCAAGTACTGGACATACATCGGGCTCCAGTGGGTTAGCATACACGTGTCGTGGGTCACGCGGTCTATCACCAGCTTGATCATTCTTCATGTGAGAAAAATAGATGCACAAAGCGTCATCTCTCCATTCCATGTGCTCCAGCAAAATGCCAAATGCATTGGCCGATCTACACATCAAATTCCATGCAACAATCATGTAGGTTCGAGCGAATACCATGTCCACTGAAGAACCACCAAGCATAGCAGAACACAGAAACTTGTACAAATCGAATGGCAGTGGATCCTTGCCTAGCTTCATGGCTTGCCCGGATCCAGTCGCCGTTTCCTTTGCAATCGTTCTCTTCAGCCCCTTGAAATGATCCGCAAGCCCACGTTCCAGAGTCTTGGACATGGTCTCTTTGTACGCACGGAAGAGGTTGAAGAGCCCAGCACGGTGCGTATTTAATGCAGAGAAACTAAGCTGC
>KE582055.1:4760-15765 GCA_000443045.1 Phytophthora x cambivora | reverse complement strand
CGAGATCGAACAAGTGGACGTTAAAACGGTTTTCCTTAACGGTTCACTTGATGTAGAAATCGTCATGGAACAGCCCGAAGATCTTCAACGCACCATGCTTTATCTCGGTTTACGTCGATGACCTTATAATTATCTCACCGTCCAAGCGGGTCGTTGCTCAGGTCAAATCGGCCCCGAGTTCCGAGTTCCACATGACCGATTTAGGGGGAGTATCCTACCTACTTGGCCGGACGATTGAGAGAAATCGCTCCGCTCGCTCCATTTTCCTTCACCAGAAGAGTTATGCCACTATGGTGCTTGACCGCTTCTCTATGTTAGAAAGCTACGCTAAGAGCACACCAATCACCCAGAAGCTCAGTGTCAATGACTGCCCTACTGATGAAACTAGTAAGGCTGAAATGTCAAGCAAGCCCTATAGGGAAGCTGTTGGTAGTTTCATGTACCTCATGACAGGCACTAGACCTGACCTCGCATACTTCCTACGAGAAGTCAGTCAATACCTGGACAACCCAGGAAAGACTTACTGGAATGCGGTCAAGCATGGTCTGCACTACCTGAAAGGCACCAAGGACTATGGCATAACACTTGGGGGAATGGAACATCTAGAGCTTCTTCAGTCAGATGAATACCTCATGACATACACGGACTCGGACTACGCGGCATGCCAAGATACCCGCCACTGCATTGGTGGCTACATCACCATGTTCTGCAACAGTCCTATTAGTTGGGTCTCACGCCGCCACCACACGGTGGTGCTGTCTACGACAGAAGCAGAGTACATCGCCCTCTGCTATTGCATGCAAGAGCTACTATACATAAAGCCACTGCTAGGAGAACTGGGCCACACGAGCTCAAAACCGACACTGATCATGGAAGACAATCAAAGTTGCATAAAAATATGTAACAACCCTGAACTCCATGGTCGCAGCAAGCACATCGATATTAAATACTTCTTCGTCCAGGAGAAGGTATCGAGAAAGGAGTTCACTATCAACTACTGCAGCACAAGTGAAATGTGCGCAGACATATTCACAAAAGCTTTAACGAAGCCAACCTTTGAGAAGATGAGAACCTTACGACGCGTCTCCCCACCACAATAAACAACACACAACTACTTTGCATGGGAAGAAAATAAATAAATAAATAAAAAAAAAACAATAATTGGTGCGAGCATAATGTTTATTGTCCAAAGATTTAAAACTCACCGTGAAATCCTCTTCAGACGGTCACTGCGTACTTACCAGACGCGGAACGGACGGACAAAAGAATAGAAGTTTATCCACGTGCACGCATCCAGATCCATCTCCTTGTTCTTGCCGATCACCGTTCTCCGATGACCATTGTTCTCCACGCCAAGCACTACAGCATGTCCAACGAAGTGCCTGTTGTATGCGCCGTCCACATAGAGTCCATCGGTGAACCCCTTCTCCATCTTCAACTCTTGGCGCACGCGTGCGCCACGGCGGCCACCTTCGACAAAATTGTTCTTGATCATCTCGTTGATCTTGAGCGCACTCCCCGCCTTGGCCAGTTTACGCAGGAACGCAGTGAACTGCTTCCAGATGCATCCGCGCGAAAGGTCCACATCAAACTTGCTCAAACTTTCGGCGAAGAACTCGTCGATCACACGCTGAGAAATCAAATTCGGCCGTCCCAACAAAGTCGCAGCATCTTGCATGGCCTTGAACATGCACGAGTAGTCAGCAGCGATGATCGCCTTGCCATACCAATTTTGACTGCAGAACTTGCGGAAGTGCCTCTCGCCGCTATCCACGAACCGCCGAGCGAGCCAGCACTCCTTCCGATGCGTCTCCAGCATATCCTCGAGCGGCTCCATGGTCCTGTAACGGCCCGTTACTAACGGGTGCTCTCCGGTGTCTGTCGCCAATCCCACAACACACCAACGAAGAACTTGCCAGTCTCTTCATGGAGAACAAAGTGGTCGATCTGCCAGACTTCCCAGCACAAGGCGGGGTCGGTATCCCAGAGGGGCTCTCCAGCAGCTTCCTCTTCGTCAGAAAGCAGGTGGTCGAATACGCGCTCTCCAGAGGAACCGGTGTCACTCAGGTCGTCGCTACAGACACCATCACTGCTCAGGAACTCCTCCTCCTCCTCAGACTCACTAGACGGCAACGGTGCCTCATACATCGGTAGCCTAGGATCACCCATCTCTTTCCAAAGTGAAACAAAAAAGCTGCAATTCTGTAACGCTCTAAACTCACGCCGCCAAAAATTTACAGTGTAATAAGACTCAGTCAGTACCGCGGTTGTCGAGATGCTGTACAAATTCCAAAAATTTACAGTGTAATAAGACTCAGTCAGTACCGCGGTTGTCGAGATGCTGTACAAATTCTAAATTAAGAATGGATCCCTATTTAAAATACTAGCCACACGTGCAAGTGGCAGTTTCAATCCAGCGGGAGTGTCAATGTTTGCATCGGCACACAACTTGTACATTATTTGGTAAAAAGTAAGGCGTAATCACGCACCATCTAGACCTCTTCTGGAGTACCATATCTGACAGGGTCTAGATGGTTGGTTCTCGAGTCTCCTCTGCTGGAGACGTTCTCTCTTCTCTCAAACCTTTAATACACTCACTTTTCAATCTCCTCTCTTCTTCATCAGCTCCCGTCTTCTCTACCTGCGCAAGTGCCGAGCTATGGCTCGACAGAGCTCAAGTCACACGTGGCGGTTCGTGGGCCCACCTGCATGCCGCATTGCATGATCACCATGTCCAGCATGTACCAATACGTTTTCTGTTCTTTGCCTTGTAGGAGCACATAGAAAAGCGGCCGGTACATGTCGAACGTAGGATCGTATCTCGTTATTATTGCAACCTGGGAAAGCGGTGTGGGCAAGTACAGTCGACAAACAGCAGGGTTGTCGGATACTTGAAAAGCCGCAAGCGATCCGTGTGGCCGAATCCAACCATGCGCTTCAGCTAGCCAGTCTGGGTGTAGATGAAGTTGGGCTGCAGGAAGGGACGTCATCGTCAGAACTGACGTGTGATGCTTAAATCCAATTCGATTGCACGGAACACGTCACCGCCCGTTAATTACCATTTACCATTCTTGACAAAGAAAACAGCTGAGGGTTTTGCCATCACACGACGAGACACCGACCTGTCATACTTGCGGTGAAGAGTTGCTATTGCGGCAGACCAAAACGCGTGTTGGTGTCATAGCCATCTCACTGGTGATCAATGTCTCGAATATCTCCTTTATTTGGGCTGCAGCGTTCATCACGGTTTCTTGAGGACGGGTCACAAGCGCGACTGTTAATCTCTAAGACAGCACCAGTTGACTTAACGGTCAGATGGTCAATCGGACGCGACTACGCATGTGGTAGACCGTGTCGTTGTACCGGCTTTTGATGATAAATGTGTTGTTCGTGTTCTCCGCCCAGAGAACTTCCAAGAGAGATCAGATCTACGCCTGTAACGGGGGCTTTTAATTTTTGATGGTTAGACGACCAGCTAGGTAAATGGTTAGATAGGAGTAAGAAGCTTGAGCTGGATAGTTCACATGCTTTGGTTGACTTACAGTTGTCGGTAACTCGTCGGACTCGAGTTTAAGCTGCTAACATGTTGCTTGACTCCGGGAAAATTATCTTGAGCGCACATGCTTCGGTTGACCTAAAGTCGTCGGTAACTCATTGAACTCGAGTTGAAGCTGCTAATTTGTTGCTTGGCTCAGGGGAAATTATTTTGAGCTTTGCCCGGGGACCGAGTATTCTGCCCGAATCGGCCAGAAACAGTTCGTAATACGGGGCATTTGGGTCTGTTTGGGTACGTATATGCGATGGATTATCAGTTCCCATGGTGAAGTCTACCTACGACATGTCAGGCGAAAAGTGCATCTGAAATCTGTATATCCCGAAACATAACATGTCGGAGCTCCAACAAATACGATAGACTGTATAAACCATACGGCAAACCTCCCGCCCATGTTTTTCTTGTCTATGTTCAAATCTTGTTTTTGAGACATGCTTGTAGTGATGGTTTTCTTACAGTTTTATTTCGCAAACTCTTGAAGCCACCCATTTTTGCAACGCGTCAAATGCCCCCGCCCCTTTACAGAACCCCCTCCAGCTCGAACCGCACCAGGATCGCTCACACACGCCCCGCTTCTTCGCCAGAACCCCCGATGCGCGCCAGCCTCATCCCCGACACGTAGAGTGCCTCTTGATGCTGCTCTGGTGTTTCGTCGATCGCTTAAATCTCTTGCACAGGTACGGTAAGTGCGCGGTACTGATTGTGTTTTTACTGAGAAACGAACATGTTTGTGTTTCTATGTAGATGGTGGTGCACCACAGACCTCGTAAATCGTAGGGAAGGGACCCAACGAGTGCCGAATAAGAACGAAAGGTGCAGTGGTGCATTCGTTACTGTGTCGTACATACGATACTAATCACTATTACAGGATTATGTTCGTGTTGGTACCGGTCTTTCACAGCCACGCACTCACGCCTGCTGCCCTGTAGTGGCTGCTGCTTCTGTTCATGTACGTTTAGACGTGTTTGCACAAGTATAACAAGTTTTACCGGTAGTATGACCATGTATTGAACATTTTTGCCTCATGGCTATGGATCAGTTTACCAATGGCCAAGCGGTCCAACACTATGTAATGCAGACTGGAATTTGGCGAAACACATTGAACACTTCCAGTCGGTAAATGAATGGCAGGGGGCAAATGCTTTCAGGGTAGACAAGAATCTAACCGAGATAGACGTCTTGAAGCGAAAACTTCCAGACGCCCGTATTTGGTTGTGCCATCTTCATCTGATTAAGCCACCTAACCAAAGTTCTTCGAACTGCGAATTCAGTTTTGTTTAGTGCGCTAAGATCGGTTGTCGATGGGTGCGTTCCCTTCGCAGTACAGGTCATGGGGGCAAAAAAAGCAGTCCATTCACATGTTAAACCTGGACACGTAGATTCGGGCCGAGGGACGTCGACGCACAGTCGCGGCGCCGGTCCGAGAGTTTGCTTGGAGAGGCCGTGCCCCATAAAGTGAGGCGTGCTCGTGAATGGACTGCGAGCGGAGCTGGATTTTTACATAAGAACACAACGCATATCATTGAGTAGAATACGAATTACTACAACTTACATTGCGTGCGTTGAGGGTTGACACGCCTGGTTTGTACAAGTGCTTTGTGCGGGTGTTTGAGCTTCTATCACTGTTAGACTCGAGCGTGGAAACCGTGCTTTGGCACCTACCCAAGAAATTCCCTGAAGTAGATGGATTTCTGAGCTGCAAATAAGGTGTACCCAAATGCAAGGAATTTCAGCAACATGCGGACGAGTTCGAAAGTTTGTCTTGTCACCGCAAACGTGATGCTTTGAGGAGCTATTTTGACACAAACTGGATGGCTTGCACGGATGTGTGGATAACTTTAATACCTATGAATTTTCCCCACTTCCGGAACAACACCAACAACCACTTCGAGATCTTATTTGGTAAGTTGAAGGCTGACCTTGACAGGTCATTGTCGATGAAAGATTGCTTGGAAACCGACACCAGATATCAACGACGTCGCGAGGACGAGTACGTGACCGTTGTAATAAAGCCAAGGACGGCCTGAAACATCGCTTTCAACGAAGATATGAACCAACTGCTGGAAACGACAAGTGATATATGTTCTTGCCCGAGTACAAATTTGCTGTCGATCCTGTCACGGTTGACAGTTTTGCTGTGGAAGACGAAGATATGTTGGTAGCATTGCGGCGAGACGGTCGTACCCATCGTGTCTACCGTTCAACTAGACATTCAGATGCAAATTCTCTATAACGATACAGCTTCCGTGCCGAATGTGTTCAACTGTGACCAAACCGGCATAAGCGAGGTAAAACAAATGGTTTGAGTCAAGAGTGTTGGTAAGAACAAGGAGCGACTGACAGCAATCCTGTTGGGTGACAAAGCGGTTAACAAGACTTGTTAACCGTTGGTAAGAACAAGGAGCGACTGACAGCAATCCTGTTGGGTGACAAAGCGGTTAACAAGACTTGTTAACCGATACTTAGTATGGGCCGTTCATCGTGCTGCGGGACGAAAATGTCAAAGGTCCCAGCAACTGCGAAGGAGAACTTGCGACTGCGTCATGGCTTTGGAAAACGACTGTGGAACAAAGTTCGCGCTCAAGGCCCCACACAATCTCCAGATCTACGGCAATGAGTCTGTCTGGTAGACGAGAGAGCTGTCTGTTGCTTTTCTTTACTTCAATTTTGGACATCGGTATTGGACCGAGGACCTTCTGTGGGACCCCTGAAGTCGTCGTTAACGCTACGTCTCTCAGCATTGTGCTGAAGCGCATCCCTCCAAGCTTCACCTAAGTATCCCAACTACCTGACCTCAGCTTGAAACTGCTCAATGCCATATCGCTGGGTGGATTTCATCAAGAATGCTGTCCCGCATGGTCGATTTCAACCACCCAGCACCCTTCGCTTGTATCTACAAGGGTGGATACGTCCAACATATCTCTGTATGGAGCTGCTCGTTCCATCATGGTTAGGCCAGTTGCGACCACGGACAACGGGAGCATGTATGGCGCACGCACAAATTTGAGTGTGCGCTTCGCAATACCTATCTTATTTGCTCCAATGTCCACGGTAGCGTTCTTCGAAAGTTCTCAAAAACGAGGACAGTTCTTTTAGTGGTGGTTCCCAGCGTTTCAGGTACCGTATCCGCTATCTTGCATGGCAGTGCATTGTTCCGAAATCCCCCCCCCATGTACTGTGTTCTGAAAAAAATACATGTTGTCCGTAAGGGTTTCACTATAAAGTTTATGAATGGTACAGCAAAATACATGTTTACTTCGGCAGAAAATCAAAAGCAAAACCGCCGTGACGGTAGTGCCTGGCTTGGGGTTCTGGGCTAAAGCGTCCACCTGATTTAGTATTTCCTCATATAAGTAGCGGCGATCAAACTTATCGTCAGAGTCCACTTGTCCTACCGAGGTATCGATGCGACCTGAACCGACCAGCATTGAAATCAAATCTTCGTAGTCCTCGTGCTCGATGCGCTTTTTGGGCATACCGGGATACCGGCAAATGTTTCGACTTAAAACAGAGTCATATCTGCTGTATACGCTCTGGATGATTGTTCCATGAAAACTTGATTCAAGATTTTAGTTTGACTCTCGCATCACGATACCAGAATGCCACGATCAATTTCCTGTCAGCTTTGAAGATACACGCTACCGAAAATGGCAAGAGTAGCCCCCCCCCCTGCAACGATGAGTTTGCTATCGGCGACAACGATAGACCTGTTGTTCATGTCTTTGAACATCAATGCGACCCATTGGACTTGCCTCGTGGTTGACAAGAAGAAACATGTTATATTCTGCTACGACAGCATGAACAAACGGGCAAACTACAACCTACTCGAGGCACTGGCGCAGGAATTGGTCAATCGGGGTATCTCCAGTGCACACAAGATCGTCTCGGTTCATAGTTCAATCCAAACAGACAGTGATATATGCAGTTGCTTTGTGTGCATATTCTTCTGGCGCTGAGTTGCTAATGAAGCAGATCAAGAACCGCAGCGTAGGACCCCAACGAACATAAGTATAAGGTAAAATGCCAAATTTGGCACGGTTTTGTTGCTGTCAGAAATTGGGCCTCGATTACCTAACGTCATAAAAGTACTGAGAACTAAGGTATCCCTAAAAGAAGGAGATAAACGCGCATGCGGCGAATAGATCTGCCGGACGAAATTCGATTAAACATTTGAACCAGAGCCAGCCAAATTTGATAGCAATATACAGATAAAAAGAGTTACCAGTTCGTGGCACGACCATACAAAATTCATGTGAATGCAAATCCCTCGGATAAACTTATACTTTTGTAACAGCAAAAAAAACGGCGATAAGTATAGGGAAATCAAGTCAATAATTGACACCCGTGCCAGGATTGGCACTTTACCTGATGGGGGGTTGAGATATATTATGGTTATCGCAAATTAAACCTGAAACCTATACAAGAGGTGTATTAGTGAACAAAATTATGGGTAGAGGAGGTTGTACATTGACAAGGGAAACCGGGCTGTGGTGACTTGTACCTTGGGACTGGGCTAGCCGTACGCGCGCGGCCGTGAGGAGCCAAGGCGTAGATCTGACAATATTTTAAAGAGCTGGCCTCGGACGAACTCGCGTTATGAGTCGCCGGACGCAGTAGAAAATACCCACCCCGTTGCGCGCAACCCTCTTTGCGTTGTAGGCTCAGGACCAAGTAGGTTTCAAGATTAATTCTCACCGCGAGTCAAATATCGACCATCTCCGCCTAAAGAAGCAGTGCACGCCAATTCAGCGCAGCGTTCCACGCGATGTTGCTGCCATCTACGCTAAGCGAACTCGCGGGAAGCGATGACCCGCCCACTTCAAAAGTGGGTACCACGAACATGACCCGAAAATGCAGGCCTTAAGCATGACCCGGAAACGTTGTCAGGAACAGGATTGACGCCGCTTGAAACACTGCTACTTCTGCTTCTTGAAGCGATGGCACTCAAATTAAACGGTCATCGCAAGCTAACAACTGTGATCAGAGGCTGATATACCGCCAGTATAGTCTGTAATTGCTTTGTGAGCGTTTGATGACTTGTAAGCGGGGCACATTGCTTATGCGAATAGTTCACAATATCTCCCAATGAGGATCTGATCAGCTCGCTGTAGAAGATGGGCATCTCCGGGGTCGAGGACCTCGTGCGCGCAATCGACTCGAACGGATCGAAGATCGTGATCCGTGACAGGACGCCGCGGGACGCGCTGACGCTGATGCAGGCGCAGCATTCAGCTGCACAGCACTGTCTATCATGCATGGACTTGCGGTTAGTTAACAAGTTGGCTCGCCACTGTGCTCATGCAGTTGCCGCAGATAAGCGAAGTGAGCCCATGCAATACGGAACTTAGACCATTTTGATCTGGACATATTCCACATTGCTCTGCACTAATTAAATTTTTATATTTTTCATTTTTGCTTATTTTGGGTTCCATCCACTTTGATCTGGACTGACGCCACTTTGACCTGGCAAAGGTGTAGAAAATGCAGAATTACACTATTGGGCTTGGCGACACACGTTCTAGCTTCTGGCTACACCTAGCCCACGGACAAATGTAAGGAACCACCAACTTATGCCAACCTTGTCGTCGCCGTTGCAGTTCCTCACGTGGGACTGCTTCTCCAGTCTCTGCGCGTCGTCTATGCTGTCACCTCGTTCCTGCACTCGACGCCGCAGCTCCTCGAGCGTCCGGCGGGTCTGCGCGTCCACGAGCTCAGCGTCGAAAACCTGCATCGAGCGCTTAGCCATCTCCACACAAAAGTCAACAATGCCCGTGAACAGCGCGTCCGCCACGTTCACGACGTCCTCGGGCAGCGAGCCGGCGGTGGTGCTCTCAGTGGCGGAAGTGGCCGTCGTGTCGCCGTCTTGCTGGCCGTGGAAGACGCAGAAGCCCTCGGGGGCTCATTCTCGCTGTCCCCGCAGTCGCAGACCGCTGGAGCTCGTGCGGTCAGGGACATCTTCGACTGGCTCCCTGTCCACCCACCCCTTTGCCCTTCACAAATCCGCTTTGACCTAAAGTCTAAATGTGTAAAATAAATACATAAATTCAAGCGTTACGTCACTTACTTCATACCACTTTAATCTGGACTGACGCCACTTTGACCTGGCAAAGGTGTAGTGTTTCGAACACTTTCTCGCGTGGCATACAAAATACACCATCTTGCGAAATGGACGTTTAGTTTGGCGAGGACGGAGTTCAAGCAGCGTCGACTAATGGCAATGCAGTACGTATGGACTATGACCGAAACATGCGGTAAATGGATGCAGTGCTTTTAGTGGCTGATGACGCAAATGAAGGATCAGCCGAACCAGTTTACCGGATGAGAAACACGTGGCCCAGTAACCGACTGGTGATGTGACTATCAGCCTTCTTAAATCCGCTCATGATTGTGTCCCACGTCAGTCCATCTCAAGCCTCCTTGAACCATGTTGAGACGTCCCTGCAACACGGTGCTTGTCAGACACGCATGTGATAATTTTCCACGTCACGGGCAGTCCGACTTACAAACTGCACGATTCCATGCGGATGCCTTGCTCGCGAAAAGCTGAGCGAATCGAAGAATGAGGGTGGATCTCCAGATCTTCAAAAGAAAAACCATAGAGTACATTTTGAACATGTTGTTTTCATTATGTAGAAGTGCAAGGGGTCGAATATACTGGATTCACTATACCGAACAGGAAAACCTCAACGTTGAAGCCACTTGCAAGCCGCTCAGCTCGCAGCGACGTCAAGTGGAAGCGCTGGCGTCGTACTCGAGGTCCTGGATATCGCGATGTTGGCAGCCCGCGAAGTTGCATCGGCATACAAACCACAAATCGTTGCCGTAAGAGACTGTAATAGGCTCGCCCACCCCTACCTCTTTCACAGTGACTGCAACGACCGTAAGTTGAGACCCTCACTGCACATCGTGGAATCTTACCGACGGGTCACACGAATGGTTCATGAACCTCACGAGCGAGCCACACTCCTTTGCGTCGATTCCGACATTCTTCTTGCCCGTCGTCAAAGTCTTCAGATGCATTCGAAACCCGTCATTTAACGGGCCGTTCTTGCAGCGAGGTCCAAAGAGCGACACATGCCCAAGGTACTGCCCAACCACCTCCCCGGCTGGAATTGGGGCGGTTTCCACAAGACCTCGCCACCCAGTTCTCGTGCTCCGTGCCAACAGCATAGACTGGCTTCCATGCAGCGCATTTCCGCATACGCCGGCGAATGAACAATTCTGCTCGCAACAGAAGCGGCTCTCCTTGGCGTTGAGACAAGTGACTGCAGTACACCGTGTCTCGCAACCGCAGCCGGCTCCTCCCCGAGTGCCCATACTAACAGAGGGAAATTTCCAGTGGCTTGGGTTACGCATCGCTTCCACGCACGTGGCATCTTGAGGCCACGCTTCTGGAACCCACACCTCAGCACATGAAGCATCGAGATTCCCCGCCACAACCGTTGTGTCTCC